>VZQC01010470.1:305597-370080 GCA_009823505.1 Rhizomys pruinosus | reverse complement strand
AGAGCACCGACCGCTCTTGCAGAGGACCCGGTATCGATCCCCAGCACCCACATGGCGGCCGAGAACCATCTGAAACTCCAATTCCAGGAGAACTCCAGTTCCAGGGGAATCCGAGACCCTCTTCTGACCTCCGCGGCACTGCACGACATGGGTGCACAGACCTGAATGCAGACAGTACATTGATACACATACAGAAATAAATAAAATTTAAAAAAAAGAAGAGATATATTAAAAAAAAAAAAAAACCAGCTCCACAAGATATCTGTAAGGAACAAAAAAAAAAAAAATAAATTAAAAAAAAAAAAAAACCAGCTCCACAAGATATCTGTAAGGAACTGAGGTACATGCTTCCGGGACGTTTGAGAAAAGTTGGGTAGACCAAAATTCAGTTAGTTTCTCTGCTGGGTACTTGGTGGTCTTTATTCTTAATTTACCTAGAGAACGTTACTATGGAACTGAAAGTACTATGTATGTTCCTGGGGGATATGTGTGTTTGTGTGTGTGTGAGTGTAAATATTTATGTATATATATATTTACATATATATTTACACACATATATTTGAAGGCTGATCAATATGTGCATCACAGGGAACTAGTATTTGAGAATAAAACATGAGCACCATCACTATGGAGTAAACCTCAATGCTGGGCCACACGATATGAGAAGGGAACCCTTCCCTTCCATCTTACCTGGAGGCATATTTGGTCTTATGGTAATTGTGACTGGGATTGGTCCATAGTAAATTAGTCAGAGGAGGAAAGAAGCCAACCTCTAGCTGGCTCTGGGCAACAGGTGCATTGAACTGGCTGAAAAGGATGCTTCCTTCTAGATCCATTTAGTGTCTGTTTAGTGCCTGGCCTCTATTTGAGTATTCACACATTTTCTTGTGTTCAGAGTGTCTTTGCTTTGGCCCACCTTCCCTCCTTGAGCTGAGTTTCCCAGAATGGACTTTTGAAGTGTGTCTATTGCCCACACCTTGGCAGGGCAGGGCAGGGCAGGACAGGACAAGGCTTACTTCAGCACTAAATACTTCCCAGAAGCTATGCCCATGTACAAAAAGCCTGACAATTAAGGGAAAACAAGGTTTCTTTACACAATCAAGTTTTATGTTTTATAAAAAGTTTAGGAGAGATGGCTCAGCAGTTAAAAGCACTTACTGCTCTTTCAGAGGACTTGAGTTTGGTTCCCAGCATTCTTACTGGGAGGCTCACAACCACTTGTAACTTTGGCTCCAAGAAATCTGATGCCCTCTTCTGCATTGTACAGGCACCTGCTCTCACACATGCACATACCTACATACACACACACACACACACACACACACACACACACAATTAAAAATAAATCTTTAATTTAGAGTTATTTTACTTAAAGAACTGTACCATATGTCAGAAAATTTCTCTACTATGAAAATTATTTTAGCATACATTAAACGGAAGTTAATGTGAGAAACATTGCAATTCAGTGTTTGGAATTTGGACTGGAGAAGCTTAAATATAAGCCTTACTTCTGTTGTTTGCTCCCTAGGGGATTCCAAGACAAATAAACTAATCTTCCTAAATCTTATTTATTTATAAATGGGGAAATATTTACTGACTTCCCAACCTCACAGGTCCATGTAAAATTTAAATGGAATAATATGCACCAAAAGCCCTTCCGTTACAACATGGCTGTTGCACATATGAACCCACAGTGGCTGCGACAGCATGCATAAGACCTGCTTGTGACACAATCCCAGCATGGAGAGGGGAGATGGCAGAAGTCCACCTCTAGCTGAGGACCAATTGGTAACTGATGGTAGTGGGAAAAGGAGAACCAGTTTTCTTAAGAGTATGGCCCCTGGAAGGATGACCATGCTCCAGTGGACAAGAACATGTGAGCAGCACAAACTGGACACAAAGTTAGGTGGGTAGGGAGGGCAGCTGGATCTGGAAGGAGTCTGAGGGGAATATGATCAAAATACATTGTATCAACTTGTCAAAGAATTAATGAAATATATTAAAAAATTTTATTTATTATTTTAATTTTAATTTATGTGTATAAGTGTATTGTCTGCATGAGTGTAAGTGCACCTGTGTTATGTAATGCCCACAGAAGTCAAAAGAAGGGGTCAGATCCCCTGGAACTGGAGTTAGGAACAGTTGTTAACTATCATGAAGGGGCTGGGAACCAAATCCAGGTCCTTCGCAGGAGCAGCTAGTGTTCTTAATTGCTGAGCCATCTCTCCTGCCCCAAGGAAAATGTTTTTAAGAACTTGGGTTAATTGTAAAATTACTCATAAATGTGAGCTGTTGTTGACAGGAGCAGGGTGCCCTGCTGTGCACTCCCAAAGGGATGTTTACTTCTGATGACTGCTTTCCACAAGCACTCCTGGTGGACTTGACTACTTCTTAAATCTACAAGGGTCTTGACTTATTCTGAAGAATGACCAATCTTTGGTCACTGTCATGTTCTTTGACCCTGAACTTGGCTGGCCCTTTTGTCCAGTGACTGGCCAACTGGTTCCTTAGGCGATGGCCACCAATTCAGCTGAAAACTATTACAATCCTTTTTTTTTTTTTAAAAAAGAAAGCATTTCTTTTTGATCTTTTTGAGACAGGGCTTCCCTGTGGCCCCAGCTGGCTTGGAACTCACTATGTAGACCAGGCTGGTCTTGAACTCACAGAGATGCCCCGATTCTTCCTCCTGTGTGCTGGGATTAAAGCTTGCTCTGCTATCATGCCGGGCCTCATACAATCCTTTTTTTAAAAATACTTTATTTATATTTATTTTACATACATGAGTGTTTTGCCTGCTCTTATGTAAGTGCACCACATGTGTGCAGGCCAGAAGAGGAAGCTGGATCCTAGAACTAGAGTTATAGATGGTTGTTAGCTGTTATGGAGTACCAGAACTGAACTCAGGCCCTCCGTAAGAGCAGCCAGTGCTCTTAGCCATGAGCTATCCCTCCAGCTCCAATCCTTTTCTTAAACTAGAAATTCTTACAGGTATAGCTGGTTGAGCAATGGACACTCCTCCCAACAGTAAAGAGCAATTTTCAACTCTATAGCTCTTTCTTCTTTTTAAAAAACAAGTTCTTATTCTGTAGCCCAGGCACCCAGGTTGGCCCATATCCTCCTATCTCAGTTACCCAAAGTGACACGACCCTAACTAACCATCAATCACCTTTCTCCCATTCGTTTTTTTGTAGCACTAGGGATCGAACTCAAGGTCTTGAGCATGCTAGACACATTTTGAATAGCACTGGAACAATCACAAGCAATTCTTTGATAAAAACACTCAACTAACTGCATGTCCAAAAGAGGCACTCACTACTCGGTTTCTCTTTTCTTTTTAATTTTATTTTTATTTTATGTGTATGAGTGTATCGCCTACATGTACGTAGGTGTACTCGTGTCCTGCAATGTCCTCGGAGATCAGAAGAGGGTGTCGCATACCCTGGGGTACTGGAGCTATGGATGGCTCTTAGCCACCATGTGGGTGCTAACAACCTGGTTCTCTGCAAGAGCAACCAATGCTCTTAACTGCTGAGCCATCGCTTCAGCCCCATTCTGGTTCTCTTTTCATGCTTTCTTTTTCTTTGTTTCCGCTCTAAGAGAGGCAGGGGTTTCAAAGTGATCAATCTTATGAAAGTGTTTGTAAAGGATGAAACTGCTGCCACAGTAAACACTCAAATACACCTTAGAGTTTCCTCTTAGACTTACAGGAAGTGGAGCATGGGAAAAGTGTGAATCAAGATATTAAAGCAATCACCCTAATCAGCCCTGCCCCACTGGACTATTGCTCTGTGACATGGTAGGTGCTACAGACTTGTTAGAGAAAAATGTGTGAACTTTATATAGTCAAGAAAACGGAGTGCTTTGTGCCTGTCTCCAGGGAGTCTTGGGCCATGTTGGAAATCTCATTAATAGAATGAGAATAATGTCAAGTCACATTTTTCTTGGTCCAACAATTTTGGAGGACATTGCATAACAACTGGTTAATTTACAGAGAAAGGAGTTTTCTCTTCCATCCAACCTTGTTTGGAAGGGTAGATAAAGAACCACTTATCTCTCATCTGTCTATCATAGACTGGGGAACAGAAAAAACAGTTTCTCTGGGCATAAAACTATTTGCACACAGACCTCTGTTTTCAACAAGAAAAACCAAATGGAATCTTTCAAACAGCAAACACAGTAATTGTTGAAAGCAAAAGGTCACACTAGATTAGTTTTATTGGGGGGGGTGGGGAGGAAGTGATAAAAGCTTTCTCTTTTTCTAAAACTAATTAAAGAAGTAGATGAAAGAACTTTGGTGTGGTAAACACGCGGTTCATTGAAGCAGGCTTCCATTTAATTTCATGCTGGGTTTACCTAATTATTGTACAAAATTCAATGATGAGGTTAGTAAACTCGAATGAGCATGAACGTGTGCATGCGTTGGCTCAGAGATTAAAATCTCCCTGAGGGCTAGAGAGAGAGCCTAGCGGTTAAGATCACCGACTGCTCTTGCAGAGGACCCGGGTTCTATCCCCAGCACACACACACATGGCGGCTAAGAACGGTCTGTAACTCCAATTCCAGGAGAACTCCAGTTCCAGGGGAATCTGAGACCCTCTTCTGACCTCCGCGGCATTGCATGACACGGGTGCACAAACCTACATGCAGACAATACATTCATACATATACAAAAAAAAAAAAAATCTCCTGAAACATCGGAAGCGTCTCAGGTGGAGATGACCAACAGCAAAGCTCTTCTGCTTTGTTTGTGCCCTATTTACACTCAGATTATCTTTCAGGAGAAAACATTCTCAATGTCTAAAACAACAGGTTGAAGGATAAATATTTTGTTATTTCTATTGACTGGGTTATGGATACTAAAATCTTGACCATTCTGCCAGTTTCTTATTATTTAAAGTAAAAAAAAAAAGTCACTAAAATGACATCAAAGACTAGATTTTAGTGGTTCTGCCACTCTTGTGTTCTACTGTTCCTTCACTTCCCAAACTAGGCAGCCTCTCTGGGCTTTAGTGATCTTTGTTTGCAAAAGGCTGGCATAGAAAAGGTGCTCTGTTATATTAAATAATTTTATAGGCTAATATATTCCTAATATGGTGAAAATCCAGATCCATTTATAAATCAGCTTAGAATCAACCACACTCATGGAGGCAAGGTGGCTCAGAAAGAAAAGGTACTTGCCATGCAAACCTGGACGATCTGCATTCAGTGTCTGGAATCCATGTGCAAACCGGGACGCTGTGGTGCACATCTGTAATTTTAGCACTCCTATGAGGTGAGAGGCAGAGACAGGAGGATCCTTCAGAAGCTCGTGGGTCAGCAGCTCAGCTGCAGTGGCAGAGTCAGCAAGAGAGAGACCTTGTGCTCCATAGGAGGAAACTTGTGCCACGTACTGTAAATCTGACTGAGCATCCATGGTTGGGGAACTCACATGGCTCCATACTCAACCTACTACTATTATTTTGCTAAATGGACTCAGAATCAAATTGCCCGCAAATTCATATCGCTCTACCCATAGATGAGTGCAGCTCTCAAACTTAATTAAAGAAGTTTCTTTGTCCAGCAGGTGGTGATTAATGCAGAAACTTACAACTGGTCAAAGAACAGAGAATAAATGATTCTGGCATACTCAGTCATGAATGGGACATTCATATCACACTCCCTCCCCCAATGCTCAAGGACCATCGAGGGGAAAGACTGTAAGAGGTAGAGGTTTTTGAGGACCTGACAGGACCTCTGTACTCAGGAATTCACAGCAGCTGTGCAATTGTAGCTGCCTGCAGAGGACACGTGCTTCATTAAGCCAGTCAACAGTCTAGCATGGGGTGGGGAGGGAATCATCCTGAGTCTCCACTTCTAACTAAGGAGCTAGTCACAGTTGTTGGCTGCGGGAGGAAGGAGAACCATTTTGTTTAAGGGTGTGGATCCTGGTAGGTCAACCATGGCCACACTCCATTGGATGGCCGCACACTAATGAGCATGCAGGCTCATAAATTGGACTTTGCAGGTTATAAAAAACAAAGATACAAAGTTGGGAGGGGGTGGGAGCAGGGAGCGAATATGATCAAAATACATTGTGTGCATGTTTGAAATTCTCAAAAATTCCTAAAATATTATACATACATATACATAAAGAGACACACATCTCAGAAGAGAAAAACTCCCAAAATTTGTCCTCTGGTTTCTTTTATTTTTATTTATTTATTTTGGTCTTTTTGAGACAGGGCCTCCCTGTAGCCCCAGCTGGCCTGGAACTCACTGTGTAGACCAGGCTGGCCTTGAACTCACAGAGATCTGCCTGTCTCTGCCTCCCAAGTGCTAGGGTTAAAGGCGTGCGCCACCACACCCAGCTGTCATCTGATTTCTACATGTGTGCTCTGATTTCTACATGGATGCATGCATACATCCCCACACACATATACACATCATACCCATATCACACACACACATATCATACCCACACCACACACACACACACACACACACACACACACACACAAAATAACCACACCCAGATTAAAAAAATCTCGGCATATTACAAAGAAATATAAAACTATGACTGATGTATTTCCTGCCCCAGCTCTTACCATTTCTACTGTAATAAACGCATTTAGCATGCAGGGATCACCAGGGCAGTATCACAGGGAATTTGTTTGATAGATTTGTGCCTACCAACATTTGTTACTTTTTAATATATACACAAGAAAGGGGCCTTAAATGCTTCATTAGAGCACAATGCACAATTACACTTAGCTTTTAATTTTATGCCCAAAGATTTGTTTTTCAAGGCTTTGATATTTGCTGATGTAAAATAAGATATGACGAGCAAGTACAATGCTTCTATTCAAATAGATATGCAGTCAGTGAAGTTCAAGTTCATTTAAGAAAAGTGTTTTAAGCAATTCCTACCTTAATTTCTAGTACATTTTCATTGCCCATTGAGATCATCACTGGCTTTTCAAAAGGCTTAAACACAGGATTATGGACATAAATGAGATCAAAGTGTTTGGAAAAGATCCCGTCTAACATGAAAAAGGCTTTGGTCTTCAGGGGGAGTTGCAGATTCAGCTGTTGCAGTGAAGGAGTGGTGCAGCAGATGATTTCTGAATTAGAGCGATGCTGACATGCCTACAGGAAGACACAGTTATCGTCAACGGGGCACAGCCTGACAACATCTGCACAACCTTGGCATTTCACAACTTCAGACTTATTGTCAAAAATGTTCTGCATTTAACTTCTTCATGTTGGATTACACATTTCTAGAAACATGATACCTGTCCAATTCTCCAAAGAACTCTGTCTTCACAGGAACATCGAGCTTTCACTTGCTTGGAATAAGCTGTGGTGATGTAGCCCTACCCGACCCTCATTCCATCAGGTAACTTTCCCTAGGACAATGAGACTGCATCCTGCAGGAACGCCCCCTCATTTTGTGAGGCAGCCATAGGAGAGCGGGAGCTGGACTTGGTGGAGTTACGAGTTCTTGGTTTAGAACCCACTTTTAAGCCATCAGAATTGAGGCTAAGCCCTTACTCAGAAACTCAGTTTCCTCATTTAGTAATCATGATTAAAGTATTCACAATGTGTTATACTTCATAGTAAAGTCCTTTGTAAGTTACTGAGTTCCATGTGCTTAACAGAACAGCTATCAGAAACTCAGTTTCCTCATTTAGTAATCATGATTAAAGTATTCACAATGTGGTATACTTCATAGTAAAGTCCTTTGTACCATGTGCTTAACAGAACAGCTAACAATATTTAGGGGATCTTAGTGCGTTTAGACTGGTAAGTGTTCAAAAGTGCCTAAAAACTTTATGAAGTCAGTGTCATTTAATGTTCCTGATAATCCTACAGGTGAGTGCCATGTTATCAGGCTAACAGATGAGGACAGTGAGCTCTGAAATTGTATTTCATACAATCTGGTCACAGAGCTGAAGGGCAGAACAGGGCACGTACATCCAAGGCCATTAGCGGCGAGATTCACTGTCTTAATCCCCATGCCATACTTTTTTATTATACAGCCTCTGCAAATAATGCTGTCTGTTTTACAAAGGCTCTGCTATTATTATTTCATGCCCTTTCATCTCTCATCCCAAATCTTCCTCTTTGAAATTCTGATTTATGGAATTTTGGAAAATGCAGTTTCCTCTTGATTGTACTTAGACTAAAACAGCAACACAAAGTGGCATATTTAAGGCTAAGCCGTTGCGTTTCTCCCCCAAGGAAAAGACAAACAAGCAACAACATCCCTTAGATTTCCTTTTCGTTGACAAGTATAGCTGGAGATAAAACAATTACTTATGCCCACAATAGCAAAAGACCTCAGGATATACATAAAAAGCACAGAATTTACTGTTTGATATTTTCTTCTTTATATAATTTAAACAGTTATTTTATATTTTAAAATGTATGTTGGAATAAAATAAAACAGATAAAATATGAATAAAATATGACACTATCTAGATTTACATCAAATTTAGTGTGACAACGCTAAAAGCTATTTATTCCTATTGTCTTGATATTATTACTTCCATAATATTTCTTTGAATAGTAGCAAGAATCCAAATACTACAAAATAAACTGCAGGCTTCTGAGACACAATATGCATTAACAAATCAATATATATATTTTGTTAAGAAGGTAATTATTTCTATTTTAAATGCTTTAAGTTTGTTGAACTTAAAATTATTGTGGCTGGATCCATATATATAAATCAGATCTGACCATGGTTTTTATTTGTTAAATAATAAATGGATTCAATTTATCATGGTCAACTTCAAATTCTATAAACAACAGGGAACAGGGAAGAAGTACATATCTCTTTATGGGGCAGTGTTCACAAATAATAAAGCAACAAATAGTTAAACAGTAAATAGTAAAAGAAATCCCCTAGATTCTTTACTATCTTTGTGGCTCAAACACTAGAAGTCTGTATTTCCAGATATGTAAATGGATAAGATTTTAATCTTCAGCTACAGTTTGACTCTTCATTGGTATAGGTATCACTTATATTTGACACCTGGAGGCTCTCTAACAAAAATCTGATTATAAATAAATGACTGAAGCCAAGAGTTGTTCTCTGTGCGGCAAGGAAGATAAAAGCAAGGTCAATAATGGAGGCTTGATCTTCATTTAACTAATTATTTCTTGGACTTCAACTCTAAAAAGTCACATGCCAACACCAAAGAGGATTACTGTTTTTTTTTTTTTTAATTTTTATTTATTTTTTTGATTACTGTTATTTTTATTTGGTTAAAGAAAAATTCTACCTTGGTTGTGGAGAACTGATGTTTCCTAAATTAACAGCAGTGGTCTTCTAACTTTGTTTGTGGCCATGCATGGGGATTGTCTTTAAGACCCTTTACTTCCTGCTGTGACTCCCCGGAGTATCATCTCTTGGGAATATGATGAGAATCTAATAATATTCGTTAGAAGAGATGTGATGTGGATGATTGAGAAGGTCAAGAGAAATCTCATTTGGGATGACCCTATTGTTTGGTAATTTAGCTTGACATTTTTAGCCCCAAATTGCTTTTTGTAATTAAAGAACACAGTGACTTTGGTCTTCAAAAAATATTGGATGAGGAATTTCAAAAAAGTGCTATAATTTAATTTATCACCTTCCCAATCAAAACTATGGTGTGTGTGTGTGTGTGTGTGTGTGTGTGTGTATGTATGAGTTTGTTTGTTAGAGAGAGAGAGAGTGAGAGAGAGTGAGAGAGCACTTAGAATCTTAATTCTAAGTTGAGTGCCTATGTCCAACTAGATTGTATCTTATAATATCAGAAAAAACAAACAACTGTCAGTCAACAAAATGTACAGAATCTTGGGCATAATAATTCCAACCTTTCTGAAATCTACCTTAAAGTTACTGGTGGTTTGTTTGCTTGTTTTGGCTTTTTAAAACAGGGTTTCCTGTAACCCAGTCTGGTCTTGAACTTGCTATATAGCCAAGGATGACTTTCAGATTCGGATCTTCCTGCCTCTATCTTCTAAATGTTGCCATTACAGGCATGCGCCACACAGACCAACTAAAGCTTCTGAAGTTTTTAGAGCATGAAATGGACAAATCACTTTTAAGGAATTAATTAGATTATGGTTGAAATAAATAAGGAAATAAGGAAAGGTAGAGAAATGAAAAATATCATCCACACCAGGGCATAATATAGTCTAATGCTCTCTTTTGTCACTCAGCAGTAAATACTTTAACAACATTTGATAATGTGCTAATAAAGACAAGAAGAGCGGTAAGGGCTAGAAAGAAGCCTGCATGTGTGTTGTTTTAGAAGGGGAAAGATGCTGCTGAAAGATCACAGGGCCATAGTTTAAGAAACAGAAAGGCAGAGGGGACTACTGTGATTTGTATTTGTGACAACTGTCTTGGCAACTGCTGCCTCAAGCTGAGGATCTTCCTGTGTGTGTGCGTGTCTGTGTGCGTGTGTGTTTAGAATGTCAGCTCAAGCTTATATATCATTTTGGTTGTTGAATAAAAAAATATTATTTGAACAGAAAAGACTACCAGTGAATATCACAGAAAAACCCAAATGTCCCTGTACCCTGAAAGGAGGCCGAGGCCGAGCTCTGAGCAGAACTGTCACTCCAAGGACTTACCACCGTGTAGTTCCTTCCTGCTTCATGCACGTTTATCACCAGCTTTGGGATGCTAACTGAATTCAGGTTTTTTCCAATACCTGTTATTGTGCTTCCACCACTGGCAAGATCAAATAGAAAACAGGGCTATTGAGAGGCTGCATCAAGTATTTGGAGGTTCAGTCTTATAAGACACAACAATAACATGTTTGAGGATCAGGCAGAGACAAATGGAGGTTCAGGCCTAACTCTGCTTTGAGATATTTTTAAAAATTTGTATTTCATAAAATACAAATGCCTTCCCATTTTTACTAACCAAATACAGCACATTTTTTTCCTCTCTGAAAAAGTACAAAGAAAAATGCGCATGCCCATTGTAGCTAGACTGATAGAATTAATGGAAACAGGAGAGACCAAACTGAGACCAATGAGACATCGCCTCAAGTGGAATCTAGTATAGGGAGAAGCCATGTGAAGCCAGCCAAAACCACACTGATAAGAGAATAGGAATAAAAGACAAGGTGATTCTGCTGTCATGAACTGGCTCAGGGAAGAGCTGACAGGCACACAGGTGCATAATACTATGGTACCATTTCAACTGTTTTTTTCCTCATTTGTTTAAAGCATAACAGGCTGGGATGAAGTACTTTTTGGCATGAGGTAGCACTGTTAAAGTCGAACTGTCCCCAGAACCTAAATGTAGTTTCCCACTGAATTGGAAAGTTGCCTTCAAAAGAAATGTGACAGCATCTAAGCCAGGGATAAAAATGCAGTCTTCTTGGTTATTCTACAGCCAACTCACCCTTCTGTTCATTCTTTTCTATGCCTATTAGGAACTTTTACTTACCTAACAAAAGATTTGGTCGGGTGGATTTCATAGACAATGGGGTCTTCACGGTAACTGAAGATGTTTGTTTCTCGGTTAGCTAAGTCAATTTTCAACTTAATGGGAAATGCAGCAGAGATGGTTTGGGCTGGGGTATAACATTCAAGAATACTATCTGACACACTGAACCAAAAAAAAAAAGAAAGGAAAAGATAAAAAGCAGATATTAATTATTAGTGATATATACATAATTTACAATTATATCAGTAAATCAAAGAATATAACACATGGTTCCTAAGGGGGAATTTCCTGAGGTGGTCTAGAAGAAAAAGCACTTCATAGTTTATATAGGCTGTTTACATTTGACTAGATCCCAAACTTAGCTTTGTTGTTGAAAGGCTATCCTTGACTTAAAAACATTTGGCGGTCAAGCAACGTTCAAAGTACATTTGGCACTTGAGTAAACACTTCTTTCAACTAAAAGGAGAAACACAACGTCCTTCCAAATCTAACCTCAGCCATTTCTTCCCTACAAGTGACTTTTTCTAGTTTTCAACTGTGATAGAAATGCTTATTTTGATATACTGCCAGTGACCAGAGCCTCAAGCTCATTGTATAACTGGGTAAGATTTATCACAATAAAAAGGCGGATGGTAAGATGAAACTCAGAAGGGGGATTAACCAATAAAAGGGAAGGGTAGAAAACCTCAGTAAAAGGGAGCAGATGGACTGAGGTTGTAGAGAATCTTATGAGCACGAGATCAATCACAAACATCTCAACTTTTCTCCATACACATGCAGAAAGAACAAAGGTTGATTGGTTAGGTACAGGTGTTAGTTAAGTCAATGGCAGAGATGACAACAAAAGCTGACATACCTTTTTAAAGTACATGTTTTTCCACCAATCGAAATGTGTCTAGAATTCCCACTGTTTAGGTACTTTCCAGTTAGAGTGAGTAAAGTGCCTCCGGCCTGAGGGCCGTAGCTTGGAGAAATATTTGTTATTACAGGATCCTGAATGGATGGCAAAAACAAAGCATCATCATTCAAAGTGGAAGACATAAAAAAAAATCTTGATTCATGAAGGAAGTAAGGCTTAGACTTACTACATAGGAAAATGTACTGTATTGTGTTGTTCCTCGGCTGTTTGAGATAATTATGGACATATTGAAGTGCTCGCTCATCACAGAACCGACTGTGCATTTCAACCTGAAACAAAGGAGAGTTTAATTATGCTCCAAATCCACATTCATTTTCTGTTTTGGCTGTTTGTTGTATGGAACGCTAACTCCGAATTGTGAGCTGATGACTCTGAGAAGCAAGAAGTTCCACAGAAGCATTATGGCTGAAAATGACATAATTCTATTTTTTGAACTAATATGCTAAACTTTACACTGACTATAGAATAAAAGTTTAGATTTCATCACTGTAGACTTCACCAGTTAACAAGTGCATGATATCTTAAACATATAAAATTATGAGGATAAGTCTATAAAGAGGAAAGTCTGCTCATCCTTCAGAAAAGGAAGCCTGGTCTAGCAGGACCTGATCTTGTCCTCATGTGGATGGAACTGGTGGATGAGGAGCTGAAAGAAGCAAGGGGCTCCCCTCTCCCCCCCCCCCGAGAGACCCCTGAGGACCAGATCCTCAACTGACCTCAATAAAACAAAACTTTGGTTAATCTGGGCTGTGTGGCCTTAAGAATCCAGAAGGAAAGTACAACCAGAAATAAATAATCAATAAGACCAGAGAAACTGTAATGCAGACACAAAACTTGAGATCCTAGTAAAAAGACAAAAAGAAAAAAGAGAGCACTGTTGTTTGGCCTGTTTTCAATTCTTACAGGCAGGTGCATCTGCTCTGTGGATGCCACTGCTTTTGGCACTCCTCAGGGACATGAGATACAGCTTTTTAATTTTTTAACCTTCCAATGTGGACTGAGGACTGCTGAGATACCCAGCTTGTGAACTAAGTAGCTAATGGGAATTCAGCCTCCTCAGAATATGGACTGCCATTGTTGGATTACCTCGGCTGTATCATGGAGGCCAGAGCAGGGGGATCAAGACAGGATGCGTGCTTACTGGACTTCATTTGGGGGACTACGGAAGGGAAAGACCCCAAAGTGGAACACAAGTGCAGGATTGATGGTTGTTTGGGCTTGCCAAAGAGGAGGCTTCGAGCACTTCCTTAAGGAAAATATGACATCTTTTAGGGAAAAAGAAAGTCCTCCAATTCAAGCGATATGTGTATGTATGTATATATCTATATGTATATCTATATATATTTATGTATATACTGTATGTATATCAACTTGTATTGCTTCAGTATATATACTGGAGGAAAGAACAATAACAACAAAAGAACTGAGAAAAAAAACTCTGGAAAGACTCAGAAAAAGATGCAGGACATGTATGGCAGAGTGCAGGGACTCGGGTGGGGTGGGGGGGATGGAAAGGGAAGTAACTCTAGATGTGACTGAGAAATAATGTAAGACTTATGGAAAAAGTTTAAGAACAATAAAAAAAATAATTTTGTGGAAAAAGTTATGAGGCTAATGTTTGGCATACTTAAGATTAAGAATGGTATCTCAGTAGCATATGAAGCAATGTGTTAGGTATGGATGAATCAAATCTCCTCATCAAAGTGTGTCAACAAATACAATCTCTTTATGATTATAGTTGTCACATGTTTATTTAAATTACTTAAATAACAAAAATAGTGCAGGTTTCCATAGAATTATTATTATTATTTATTGTGTGGGGGAGGGGAGAGTTCATACACATTGTGGAAGCCAGAGGTCAGCCCTGGGTGTTGTTCAAGAGCCATCTACCTGGGTTTTCAGGACCTGTCAGTGGGATTTGGAGCTTGTTGAGTAGGTTAGACAGTCCGGCCAGCAAGCCCTAAGGATCCTCCCCTCTGCCTCCCTGTACTGGGATTATACATATGTGTCACTATATTCAGCTTTATATATGGTGTCAGAGTTTGAACTCAGGACCTCATACTTGTGTGAGCCATCTCATCAGCTGCAGAACAATTTTAAATCAGTAATCTTATAATTCTGAGAACGTTTAAATATAATTTGTTTTACTCAGTAACTTCTAGAATGATAGAATGGAATATGTTTTACTTTTATTTTTTATGTTTTACTTTTATAGATAGTAATTTACATTGCAATAATTAAAAGTTTTGGAGAAAAAGGGACATTTCTAGAATGAACTTGTTTTGTTTTGGGCTAATAAGCATGATATTTAATTGGTGTTTGGTTTCACTAAAATGAATATAGTAAGATCTTTTATAAACCTGGAATGAAATCTATTAGATAGAAACTAACTACTCTATAGAATAGGTTTAAACATAAAGAGTCAACCATGAAAACTTTAGTTGTTGTTGCTAGAACATAACTAATCATTTATGGATTACTCGTTCACTACAGAATTCAGGATTTTTAGAAAGTATATGTAGAATACAGTAGAATAAGCACAGACCTTGCTTGGATCGGAGAGCTGCATTAGACAGGCTTCCAGCTCTTGCCAATGGCTTATTTTTGCTAATCTGGACTCCAGCTCTCTAAACTTCAGGCTCCTTTTTTGTAAGGTAAGAGTGGTACTGACACCCAAGAATTGGGGTATGGTCCATGAAAACACAACCCACATAGCACAGGGCCAATGAATATTAGCTGAATGGAAATATAAGTTCATCCAAAAAGTGTAAAAAAATGTGATTGAGTGGATTCTGAAGAGAGGTTCTATATTGAGTTGTGTATTGATTTTCATAGGCGAAGTCTTGGAAGATGAGATTTAAAGACTTTGAGGAGGGAGTTGCCACTTTTTCAAATCATCCATGTGACTTCTGGGCTGGCAAGAAGGCTCAGCGGGTAAATGCAATTTTCATACAAGCCTAGTGACCTGAATTTGAGACCTGGAAGAATCAAAGGCTGTCCTCTGATTTCTGTGTGCCATGGTACATGTACACCTGTACTCCTATATACACATGCATGCACACATACAGCACAAGTGAAAATAAAATTCGACTCCAAATCTGTATAAAAAAGATAAAACTAACCAACCAAAAGAAAAAAAACAACTCCTGGATGCTGGATTATCCTTTTCTTCACCTAGGCCACGTCACCTTTCTCTTTCTTTAGCCTTTGTGAGAAAATGAGATTACAAGGAAAAAAACTCAAGCAAATCTTGAAATACTATAACAGGCAAGGGCTATTATTCATTCATGAATGAACATTTTTGAGCAAGATTTTGTTTTTACAAACACTGATTCAAACCCCCACCCAGCAAAGCACACTGAATGCCTTACGTATTTGCCGTGCTCTCACTCAAGGACAAGGTGCAGCTCTCATTGCCAAGGAGAACTTTGGTCTTCCTTAAATCAAATTTATTATTCTTCTTGAATCCAAAGTCCCAGCCACATATGGTCAGCACTGTCCCTCCTTCAAGAGGTGCACTAGTGGGGAAAACCTACAAGGACAACAGCAAACTTTAAACAAGTACTCAGAATATTCTGGAAAACAAATAAAACCATACAAACAAACTGCATATTCTTAAAAACATTCTAAAATCTCTATGTACATGTGCATGTTTATGTGAGTGTCCGGCATGAGTGTGCCAGTGCCTGCAAAGGTCAGAAGACGATGTCAGATCCCTGGAGTTGGAATTACGGACGAGAGTCAGCTGCCTGATGTAAGTTCTGGACATTGAACTTGGGTCCACTGGAAGCACTCTAAACTGTTAAGCCATCTCTCCAGCCCTAAAAGTATTTTTAAACAGTTCAAAATTCATCCATTCTGCCATAACCCTGTAAAAATCAATTTTTTTAAAAAGTAAAAACTTCCTGAGCAGGTGGAATGGACAAGAAAATTTCCTGACATGCTGATGAAATGGGCTGCGTCCAGGAGCTCCCGACATGGGGCCAGGAACAGGCAGCTTGACTGGGACTCAGGGATCCTTGGGTGAACTCACATTCCAGGGCTCTGTGGGGAGGAGTGACACTCTTTGGGCCCAGACCCTTACTACCTTGTAACTTGATGGTAGCTGCTTCTGGGGCCTCTGTACCACAGTGATCCAAACTCCTTCATGAGGCCCATAAGCCAAGACCAATATATGCCCTTCTCTGTGCCCAGCTCTGTGTATGCCATGCATTTGTTGCTGTGGTATTCTCCACCCAGAGAAGGATACACAATAAAAATTTCTATTTAATACTCAGTGCTCTTTCTCAGTGGCATTCAGCAATGACCGTGGTATTCAATGCACAGGTGCCACTCATTCACACATAGTATGTGTATGTGTGTGTGTGTGTGTGTGTGTGTGTGTGTGTACACATGTGCGTGCGTGTGTGTGTGTGTGTGTGTATGTTTGTGTACACAGGAGTGTGCAGAAAGGCCAGAGGAGGATGCTGGGTGTTCTGTTCTGTTGCTCCATTGAGACAAGGTCTCTCCCTAAACCTGGAGCTGGGCAGCAGCCATCAAGCCCCAGTGATCCTTCTGTCTCTGCTCCTCATATCAGTTTACAGGCACACTTAGCTTTTTATGTGGGTGCTGGAGATTTGAACTCAGGTCCTAATGCTTGCACAGCAAACCTTCTTAACCACTTAGCCATCCACCTAGTCCTTAATTTGTATATATATATATAATATATAATATATATTATATAATATTTTATATATAATTATATTATAATATATTTATAATATATAATATTTTTTTTAAAAAACACCGAACACCTCTGTGTACCAGGTGCTGACAAATACACACATGAATCTATTCTGTATGTTTACCAATTTTTGTTTTTTACTGACTAGGATTTTTCATTGCTTTTTAAATATGGTGACAATGTGATACATAATAGACATGATATGTCTGTTTATAAACTAAAATGATATAATAGTCATATAAACAGCACAACGTTTCTATTAGAAATGGGAAAAAATTAGAACCAAGAAAGCTTCAAATCAATACTACAGTAGTTTTTCTAATTCTCTTCATTGGTAATGTTTTATCTCATTTAAAAGATTTTTTTTTTTTTGCCTCAGATGCAATGTTTAGTAAATAATAAGTTGACTGCATTATTACAGGCTCCTTCTTGGTGTGAAGTGAAATATGAGGTTACAAATAAAATGGCAGCAATTATGATATATCAGAACATTAGGCATGTATGAAGTCTGTCAGACAACTGTCCCCGGGCTAAAACTATTTAGGCAAAACACATTTCCAAGTTAAAAATAATCTTCTCCTGGGGAGCCGTGTGACAATTGAGAAAGGAAATGCTCTTTTGGGGGGACATATTGTAAATTGTGCTGTAAAGCACAATGGTGGGAAAATGTAGCGTGAAGATTGAGGCGACTCAGAACAGCCAAGGTATTTACTAAAGCTGGGTTTGTGCAAGTCTTACAGTCAAGAAGGGCTTTCAGCAAAATTCAAATTTGCAAACATTCCCATCCTTCCTAAGTAAATAATCACAAACCAAAGTCTTAACTTGCCCTTGTTACCAAACCCCTTTAAAGTCTTAGCTTAATGCTTTTATGATAGCCATTTTACCCATAAAAATCCATTACACAGTTGTGCCTTTCATGAAAATTCACCTTATCCATGTCTAGTCAAATGAGAACTGCTAGAAAAAAATCTGTTTATTATGATATTAGAAATCCAGTAGGAGAGACCAAGCCCATCCAGCCTCCCAGGACAGGATGAGGGGGACACACAGCTGCTGCTCCTTCTAATGAGGCTTCCCCATCCAAAACAGCTGCCCAAGTTGATGGGGGCCTGATCCTTCGGTGCCTCCAGCCCCTTCCCTGCCCCCATGTCAAAACTAAAACCTGTCACTCAGCACACATCATCACTTTCTATGAAAGGCAAGGGACTGGACAATGATTTGAGAAAAGGCATTAAGGATTGTTCAGCTGACGCACTGGGAACAAAATTCATAGGCTAAAACCTCTGCTACACTCACAATCGAAAGGCTGGCTCTGTTTAGTATTCTCCGAGCTGAACATTTTCCCTGTAGCTTATGGAGGAACCTTCTCTCTTCCAGGGGAAAAGGAAGGAAGCTGTCATAGACCACACACCCTTGGATAGCCCCAACAATGGGCTGGCAAACCCTAAGTTATCCCAAAGTACAGAGAAACTCTCTGGGCAGGAAATGAGTGTCGGGCACAGAGCCATAGAAGCTGGGTCTCCCACCTGCCTGGAGAAGGGAGATACTGCTACATAGTAGACCCCATCCTTTCACAGGTGAAAGATCATTCACTGCTGGGACCATTCCAACAGCATTTTAAGATAAGATTGTTAACAAGACAAAATATGAGAAAGCATTTAAAAAAGTACCCTCGGGGCTGGAGAGATGGCTCAGTGGTTAAGAGCACTGACTGCTCTGGGAGAGGACCTGGGTTGATTCCCAGCACCCAGATGGCGGCTAAGAACCGTCTTTATTTAACTCTAGTTCCAGGGGAATCCGATGCCCTCTTCTGACCTCTGAGGCACTGCATGACACAGGTGCATGCAGACAGTACACTCATGCACATAAAAAAATGTACCCTCAATAATTAAAACTTACTGGGGGGAGCTGCTTTCTGCTTTAGCAGGGAAAAGAAAGGCACAAAAATGCTGGTGGTACATTTTTGCTGCCTGATCTAGTCTTCCACAAGATACTGCTGTGGTTCCCTGGCTTAGTCTTCTTTCTGATCAATTAACAGCTTTGCTGTCACTCTGAGATTGACTTTAGTCCTTTAGGCATGCAAATGTTTTTCCCAGATAAATGCTGACTATGTTGGGAAAGTGTTCTTCCTTTTCTGACCACTTCTCATTACTTTTAAAGCATGAGATCAGATGATGCATTTGAAACAACAGATTGGGTTTATAATCCAGACATTGCTCCTATCTGGAACTGCAAAGGATTTCAGCCGCTGAGCATCGTATACCTTGAAAAGCAGGTTAATGTGTATGTATTGGAAAGTGAAATTCTATACATTTGCTGGATTTTCTGCGTGTAGAGTTTAAGGCAGATAAGAAAAAGATGAACAATCTGTCTTATTTTTTTGCAGTCAGAATGCTAAATGTCACGGTCTAGTACAGCATGAAATCTTCCTAACAGCGATGAACCTCGAGGATTTATGGACTCAGCTGTGCTGTTTTCCTTCTGCTACAGAGCCCACGTCCTCAGACTTGTGCACGAGACAATGCAGAGTGCTGGACTTAGGAAAGGTGGGAAAGGAGGGAGACTCTGGTTCTAGAAAATTCTAAACTATTTACTCTGTTTCGCGATCATTTTAATATAAAGTTTTCCTGATTAATAAAAGCAGTCACAGTAGTCACCATGAAAAGTTTCATTTGCACAGGTTATCAACCTGCTTTCTTTTCTTAAAGTACCGATGTGAATACTTCTGAAATAAAACTGTTGTGATTTAATTGTGTGTGCCTGTGCATGCACTCACACACAAATACATACTCCTCCACATGGTTTTTTTTATGCACCATAAAGAGTTCAAGTTTCTGGCGTCTCAAATCGCCAAGGCTGATTGTTTATAAAAGTATATAATTGCATGTAGGTTTTAAAAGAAAACTGAACAATAAAAATTATACACAAATACTACAGTACAGATTCACAACTGTTTTCTTATTCTCCTTAGTTCTTTCTCTGGCTGGTCAAGCTCTGGCTTAATAATTGTATCACACCTAGAAGAAAATGGTTTTAATGAAAACCCAGTCACCCAGTGCAAATCTTGCTTCAAACCGTAACTAAATGGAAACAGCCCTGCACTTGGGGGTGGGTGTCACAATGACACTGTGTTTACTTGGGCACGAACCAGGTGACTGAGCCCTTTAACTTGAATCTTTCACAAGAACCATTAGTAAAGTCCAACTGTCCTACAGGCAGCCAGAGAAGATACAAGCTAGGTCTTTGTTTGAGAAGCATTTCCATGCAAAATGTATTTGGATGGGGGATTTAAAGAAAAATGCCACAGAGATTTTCACGGTGCCAGATCAATGCTAATGTAAATATGCAACACTTAGAAAGGGTGTGGCTGCGATGCCAAGGAGGCTGCCATTGTCACCAGGATTAGGTTCTTGAACAGTAGGATATATGTCTGTGTCTTTTCAGACTGTATTCCCCCAGTTTGCACTCAATATTTTCAGAGTTAATTTAAAAAAATGAGGGGCTGGAGAGATGGCTCAGTGGTTAAGAACAGTGGCTGCTCTTGTGGAAGATCTGGGTTCAGTTCCCAGCACCCAAGTGGCAGCTGACAACCATCTGTAACTCCAGTTCCAGGGGAATCTAATGCTCTTTTCTGACCTCTGCAGGCATTGCATGACATGGGCGCACTTACATACATGCAGGCAATACACTCATACATGTAAAAAATATGAAATGGCTTCTAGACGCGTAGGTGTCAAGTATAGGTGTTTTCTGAGCCATCATTCAGGTGTGTTGAGACAAGACTCAACACACCTGAATCAACGCCTAGTTTCATGCATGTCTGAGGGCACAGGATTGCCAATCATGACTCAGACAAGAAGAAAGCTTCTGTCCTGAATGGTCCAGCATGTTTGTTCTCACAAGCTTGTATGGTTCTGCTTAGGGGTCTCAGGTATGCCATGAACTCAAGGCCTGTCTCTGTGGAGTAGAGGCTCCTGTCTGGGCACCTGGCCTAAAGCAAGCGATGAGGAAATAACAAGGGTGAGTCCAGAGGGAAGAGGTCCCCGTGTGAGGAAATGGGGAGCAGTGCTGGCCATTTTCCATCATTATGTAAGCACATGGACCTAAGGGACAGCAGCTGTTCCAGAGAGGCCTTAGGGAGCATTAAGCAAGCACTTCAGAGTTGAGGAGATGTCCCAAGACCACCTTAGGGACAAAGCTAAGAGGGAGAGGGGGATATTTGGTTGGTGTCTCACACATAAATGAATAAGTTGAATTCCTTTTTCACTCTCTGGGTTTGTGTTTACCAAAAAATATGCATGATGCCTGACAGAGGTTCCTACCTTATAGATTGCAGGCAGACAGATCTCTTGAGTCCATGTCCCATTAGGGCATTCATCTGATCGCACACACTGATTGTGGCACCAGCCACACTGCACAAAGGAAGGGGCAGAGAGACACTGACTGCAGGACTGGAAATGTCCACAGCCCAGGCCGTTCAAAGGGATCTTGGTAAGCTGTGAAGAAAAGGGAAAGAAAGAACTTCTAGAGGAGTTTTGGGTTTAAGTGAAAGCTAACTATGTAAAAGTTACATATAAACATCACTTGGCAGTGCCTACTTGAGATAGCACTTATGTGAAAACCATGTAATAATGGTTGAGTGATTTAAAAAAATATCAAATCCCTTCCTTCCCTTTATTGTTGGCACATATGTGATAAAACAGTTAACATTGTTTGCTGGGTGCAGTGTGTCCCCGAAAGGCCAGCTGCTCATGAGGTGAGGGAGGACCGAGTTTCCAGGCCAGCTTGGACAACACGGCCAGAACATTCTCTCTCTCTCTCTCTTGAGTTTACGTTACTGTCCAGGTCCATAAGCATTGTCCTGTAAAGTTAGAGGCTCTACATAGTAGGGACAGTTGGCTCTGTTCAGATGATTTTATAATATCAAGAGAGAATAATTTAAGCTGTGGGGAAAACATTTGAAATCCCAGAAAGTTCTAAGTAAGGTTGCATAGCATTCTGGTATGAAGATGCACATCTTTCTTGCAGAGGAAAGGGATTACTGGCTAGAATCAGATTCCAGTTCGCGTCTCCAGGATTTATCTGCCTCCACTGGGGTTCTGCTGTGAGGGCTGGGATTCTCATTCTGTGTGCTTCTTTTTCTCACTGAGAAACAAGTCTAGGGGAGAAGCACGCATTCTGAAGACCTCCCTCAGGCCTAATCTTCCTTGAATAAAAATTCACTGTGTTTCAGAAGCTCTCTGGGAAACTCAAGGAAGGGTTTAATGGAGGACATATGAATCTAATATTAAGGGAGAAGTTATTTTATTTATTTATTTTTTTGGGGGGGGAGAAGTTATTTTAAAACCCACACATGATATCCACTCAGAAAGAATGGTATCCATGGAAAACTCTTATGGAAACAGGACTTACCTTCCTCCCTGTGACAACCAGTGTGTAGCCATTTTGGTTTAAAGGATGTTCAACGATCACTTCCGGAGATACAGGGTGGGAATCCAGAAGAAAGTTCACGTGAGGGGTGAATGACATTGTTCGAGAAACCACAACCTGAGTAACAAAAGAGATATTCCAACAAACTCAGTTTAAACACAAACAGAAAACGTGGATGATAATGATAATAGCAGAATGGGCGAGCTCGTGGGTGTCTGAACTAAAGACCCAACAGTTCTCATCCTGTTGTAGATCAATATGACATCTTTTAATCTCCTGTCTTGAAGCCAATTTATCTGAGTCCCCAAGACAGACTTTTGCCTATGATCTTACACAAGATCTTCCAATCAATCAGTCAGCGCCTTCGGACCGATTCTTACAAGTATACGGGGACCTGGAGGAGCTCAAACTCTCCCCAGAAAGGAGATGCCACCTAGGGTACATGGTTTCTGGGTCGTTGTTGAATCTGTCCTCTTCACCCTCCCCACAGGGCAATTTCCCTTGACGTAATGTTAGGAGTAGCGGATGGGGACTCTGGAAAGCTGGAGCTGGTTCCAGCTCTGCTACTTCTAAGCTGTATTTATGGATCTTCTGAGGTCAGAACAGACCTCCTGCTATTTGAATTGAGTGCTCTATCTTTTATATACCAGCATCTCATGATATGTTATTACTTACATTATAAATAAAGTTCTACATCTTGTCCTCATTTAAAAATAAGGTCTGGTGGCTTTAACAGTGTCTGGAAGATGTGGTTGGAGAAATGGTGTCATTCTCACCTTCAGGTATTTGTCATTAGGGATGTCCCCTGGCAGTATAATTTCCCTCCTCTCCCTTCCTACATTCCAGTGACAATGGACATTCAGAAGCCTTGATCAGCAACTGAGCTAAAACCAGGAATCCTTAGCTTAGGTGATCACAAACTTTAGGAGAGTTTAGGAATACTCAGAGAGACTGCCACTCTTGGGTAGGCCAACGGTTTACATATGGGGTGGGGTGTAAGAAGCTGATTTAGAGATGGGCTGGACATCTACTCTGTGAAGTTTCCCAATATCTGTTATAATCTTTGATATTGCCTTCAAAGTGCATTTGCTTGCCATATGAAATCATAGGCAGCCATGAACACCTGTGAGGTTAGAACTCATAAAACAGCCCCTCAACTGCAGCTTTCTCATTCATAACACAATGCAGATTAGAGTAGGAATTAAGTGTTTTGTACTGAAATACACATAAAGTGTAAGGGATCAGGAGTAAATTTTCTTTCTTCAACACAAGAGAGCCCAAGTAGCCTGAAATTTAGGAAGATTTCTAGCTGTTTAATTTGTTTTCATAGCTGATTTGCTAATAGAAAAACTAACCGAACTCACACTGGGCCATAAAAATTTAACATCATGACATTTTTGGTCTACATCTGATCTACTCTAAACACTTAAAACTTTCAAAACACCTCCATTAAGCAGGGTGGTTATATTTGCACAGAAGCTAAATGATGGCTCAAAGGTCAAAAGGTCAGGATAGAAATTACTGTTATTTCCTAAATTTAGAGCCCAATAGGTATTTGCGACCTCTGTGGGCAAAGTGTAGAAGAGTTCAATTACCAGTCCTACACCCCTCTAGGTACTGCTCACATATCAGTGTCAAGAGTTCCCAAGCCTCTATACTAGGTTACCAGGATTTCAGCTTGTCAGTTCTGTGATGGTAATTCTTGCCAGGAGTTCACTGCCTCTTATCCTCATATCCTTATTTTATTTCAAACCAACACAAAATACCAGTCTACCTTAACAGTTTTCCAGTGCATCCTGTGATTTTCACCCCTTTGGTGATTATGGACCAGTCCTTGGATACTTTCATTTTGTGCCTGTTTCCCTGGTTTCTTCCATGTTCCTCAAACCTGCTTCATGACAATAATCTCCCAGAACCCTTTTAACTGATGTGGTGTATTCTTTCAAAACCAATGTCACCTGAGATCTTAAGACTGGAATTGCTAAGCCTTATGGTAATTCTACAGTTAACCTTCTTGCTGTGTTTAGAAAAATTTCACATATCTGTAACAAGCAATCCCTTCTTAATTACTAGATCATCATCTGTGATTTTATTAACTATCTGAAGTCAATGGAAATAGCCACTTCCCAGGAAGGATTACTCTTTCCCTCTTTTTTTGTTGGTCTTTTTGAGACAGGGTCTCTCTGCAGTTCTAGCTGTCCTGGGACTCTCTATGTAGACCAGGCTGTCCTTGAACTCACAGAGATCCGCCTGCCTCTGCCTCCCTAGTGCTGGGATTAAAGGCATGAGCCACCACTCCTGGCTTCCCTTTCTTTTCATCTAGAAGCTCTTTGCACCTCTGGACTTATGTTGATTGATTTGTTTTTTGCCCTGTCAAGCTTTCTCATCTGGAAGTTGAAGGTAAGATCCTATTGCTGAAGACAGGGCCCACTTTGGAAACAGGACTTCGAACAATCAAGCTAGAACTATCTTGGAAGCCTCTGCCTTGAAGACCAGCTTTCGTAGTATCAGAGGATACTATGCAAGCTGCTAAGGAAGAAAACCAATCAACACTCCAGCTCGGCTGTAAAGCCTAATAATCACAACCACAACCAGTGCAGCAAACTATGGATATTGGTGCAGTAGTTGCTGTTTTATCTTGGGGGGTAATCAACAGCTACTTAATTGGACTTAAACTCCGCTCAATGAGAGAGAACTCATGTGTGGTGCTATAAACACAGCCGAATACACATAGCTGGAGAGGTCACAGATCCCAGAGAAAAACCTACATCTGCCACATCCCTAGACGAATGTTAAATGTAATTTCTTACTGTATGCTAAATATGGATCCTTATATTTACAGACAAGTATACGGCTTACTACTCAACAGAGAAGCTTCTTTTTGCAGCAGATGGAGACTTACATAGTTCCAGAACTGGTTAAACTCAGAGAATAAGTGTGTCTGTGAGGTGCCCAGCCCCAGGTGACACATCTACAATGCAACCTCTGTACCTAAGGCTCAAGGAACAGGGACACTGAGAATATTAATGCATCTCTCAACTTTCATCAGTGAAGCTTCTTCATGCAACAGGGAATGATTAACACAGAAAGCTGGTACTGGCCAAAATGTAGAGAATAAGAGACTGCAGAGTATGTGTTTCTTTTTTTTTTAATTTTTTTTTTAATTTTTTTTTTTTTAATTTTTTCTTTATTTCAGTATGTGAATGAATGTATTGTCTGCATGCAGGTGTGTGCACCTGTGTCGTGCAACGCCGCGGAGGTCAGAAGAGGGTGTCGGATTCCCCTGGAGCTGGAGTTCTCCTGGAACTGGAGTTTCAGACGGTTCTCGGCCGCCATGTGGGTGCTGGGGATCGAACCCGGGTCCTCTGTAAGAGCAGTCGGCGCTCTTAACCACTAGGCCATCTCTCCAGCCCCGAGTATGTGTTTCTTGATAGGACTCCTGTATTAAACCTCTGCCAGCCAGGGCTCAGAGACATTGTGGAAGAGGGGGTGGAAAGGCTATACAGGCCAGGGGTGGTGGATGACCACAGTGACAATGAGTTTCCAGGCATCTGAGAACTTGCTCATATGAACTGACAGCAATGGTGACAGCATGCGCAAGACCTGTGCAAACAAACCAGACAAAACCCAGCAGAGAAGTGGGGGAATGTGTACGAAGTCCCAGCCTTAGCTGGTGAATTACTGGCAACTGATCACTGCTAGATGACAGAAAGTTGGTCTTTTTTAAAAATTTATTTATTTTTTATTTTTTGGTCTTTTCGAGACAGGGTCTCCCTGTAGCCCCAGCTGTCTTGGAACTCACTCTGTAGACCAGGCTGGCCTTGAACTCACAAAGATCCGCCTGCCTCTGCCTCCCAAGTGCTAGGATTAAAGGTGTACGCCACTACACCGGGCAAGTTGGTCTTTTTTAACCTTTATTTTATTATGTTTATTTTATGTGTATGAGTGTATTGCCCGAATGCAGGTAAGGTGCATCTGTGTTGCACAATGCCCTGTAGGTCAGAGGAGGGAGTTGGATCCCCTGGAACTGGAGTTAGTTGGTTGTTAGTGGCCATGCGGGTGCTGGGAATTGAACCCGGATACTCTGTAAGAGGAGCCAGTGCTCTTAATTACTGGGCCGCCTCTCCAGCTGCAAGTTGGTCTTGTTTAAAGGAGTGATGCTAGATAGGCTGACTAGGCTTCAGTGGATGGACTCACATCAAGGTTTTGTGTATTTGGGGACATAAATCTGACTTGATAGGTCTTAACATATGATAGAATAATGATAAAATTCATTAAAAAATTAAAAATTTTTACATCTGGAGACACTGTATGTATCATAAGTAATCAAGTCAGACACTGGGTTGCTTCAAAGAGGGATTTCATTGATGTCTCACAATTATTCAGGAACGTATGTATTGTTTTTGCTTTCAAGAAAATACAACAGAGAATTTTAGCAAGGAAGTACAGAGTGAGGTTTCCACAGGGCTTTATCTGTGTGAGAATTCATATGCTGGACCTCTTCTATACTCAGCCACTAGACTTGGAACTCCTGAGAAAACACCAATGAGAAGCTTCAACTCAGAACTCCCAAGAGCACTAGTGTGAGCTTTCACAATACATCTGCCTTGCCAGTTACTCCTTATTTCAGTACTCTTGGCTGCAGTTCAGTACGCCTAAGGAGAAGGCCTCTATACTGACATGGTTTCTGATGGCTCAGAGCTAGTAAAGCTCATGGTCTAGAGCTGGTATGGCTTGTTATGGAAAGTGAGCACTGGGAGAAGGCAGGAAGGCCATGTGGAGAGGGGGTGATAAACCTCTGGACTGTTGAGCAGAGACCTTAGCACAGATGCAAATACCTTCTTAGCTGATCATTAGCCTTTTCTCTGCAGGAACATCCACTGTAGGAAAATGCCAAGAATGCTTTTTCTATCATTAATCCTTCCCTTTTCTCTCAGTGCCCGGATTCTAAATAATTGAGTAACCACTATAATCCTCAAAATACCTTTGAAACAATGCTTGCAAGAATTAGGAGTTGCTTTTAGCTGTCATGGAGATATTTCTAGGGACAGAACAGAATTCGGCATGTAAATTTAATTCTTATGATAAATCATTTGGCAATCTGAGAACAATTACTATGAAATAGAAGACTGGCAATTATCTTTTGAGTTTCTACTGTGTCCATGACTAATCTTCAGCATTTAGACTGCAGCCCTTTTTCTTTAATGATCCTGAAAATACTGGACTGATGCATTGTTTGATGGGAGGAGAGAAGGGAGGACCTGAATGCTCACTGCTCAATAATGTATTTGGGGCAAGATATAGCAAAGACATACATGTACAGACTAATAAAGTAGCTGTGGCTTCACCCCCAAATTTGAAGAAAATAATTTTGTATGCAACTTTGCAATTCAAATCATACTATACACATACTTTTATTTTCAATTAAACTGCTTTACGACTTAATTTTGTTTAAAAAATGATGAACACAGTTCAGCATAAAATAGTTCTATGTGGTTATCTAACTTCTTCAAATGTTTCTTTCCCTCTTTTTTTAAAGTAGATAATTCAATAGTTTTAGGAGAGAAGCAGAAGAAATAGAAGAGGACTGGAAGGAGGAGGAAAGGAGGAGGAGTAAGAGAAGGAGGAATAGGAGGAGAAATAGGAGGAGGAGGGAGAAGAGGAGGATAGGAGAAGGAGGAGGAGGAGGGAGAAGAGGAGGAATAGGAGGAGGAGGGCAGTCAGCAGGAATTTTAGTGGTCACTTAGGGTTCTCTAAGAATGTTAGAGGTTATAAAATCTTAGTCTAGAGCAATCCTGACTGTCCATTGATGACTTCCAGGGACCCCTCCCTGTCCTAAGGAACCCACCCTCATCCATGCTGTTCTGCTCCAACCCACTGCCACTCCGCCTCCCCTGCCCTACACTCTCCCACGTGCTGCTACACACAGATGCCTGCGAAGCATGCTCCATCTCCCTCTCTGACTGCTGTGCCCAGTGCCATCTCAGTACTGTTCAGTATTGTTCCTTCCACCCTCCCAGCCACCAGCCTACGTTATAGAGACCCAGTTTTTAGAGTAGATCCAAATTTGAGAATCATTACTACAATCAAATCTGAAATACTTTTAGTAGCTTAAAATCACTTCATACCCTTTGTTTCCGAGTGTCCTCACCCCTGGCAACCATGAGTTTCTATCTCTCTATAGTTTCCTATTCTGTATATTAAATATAAATTAAATCCTACAATATATGATCTTTTCTGGTTGATGTTTTGTGCTTCTCGCAATGTGCTTTTTTTTTTTTATTGCTGGATAATATTCTGCTCTCTGCAGGCCATATGCTGTCCACTTACATATCACTTGATAGACATTTGGGTTGTTTCTACTTTTTGGCCTCTGTGAGTAATGCTACTATAAATATTCATGTATAACTTGTGTGAACATGTATTTTAATTTCTCTTGAGTTTACATATAAGGTTAAGACTGTTGAACCTTACCTTAACCCTATATCCCTATATTTGACTTTTTTTTTTTTTTTTTTTTGGTCTTTTTGAGACAGGATCTCCCTTTAGTCCCAGCTGGCCTGGAGCTTGCTATGTAATCCAGGCTGGCCTTGAACTCACAGAGATTCGCTTGCCTCTGCTTCCTGAGTGCTGGGATTAAAGGCGTGTGCCAACACATCTGGCTATTTGACATTTTAAGGTACTGACAAACTATTTCCCACAGTGTCTACACCATTTTACATTCTCACAAGTACTATTTGAGGGTTTCAACTTTTCCATATCCTTATCAACACTTGTTCTTTTCCAATTTCTTAATTAAAGCCATTCAAGTGGGTGTGAAATACTACTTCACTGTGGTTTGTTTGTACTTCTCTACCAAGTGTTCTTAAGTAAGGGGGAGATTCACACAACCTCTTTCTTGGCCAGCCTGCTGTGCAAGTCAGTTAGGGCTTTGAAGAATGTTTTCTACTGTAAGTGACAGAAAGTGATTGTTATTTAGAAAGAAACCAGAATATAAAGAGTGGTGAAGTTTCAAGCAACGTAAACATATACTTTTATGAAATAGAAAAAAAGAAAAAAGTAGAAACTGCTGATTGGCATTGGCAGCTCAGGATTAAAAGTGTGAAGAGACAAAATACCAGACACAAAGGCTGGTATTAAGTTGCATGTAAAATATGAACTACATATAGTGGTTGTTTTTGAACTTTTATTACTTTTAAATTTCAGCAACAGAACAATTCTATGTAAAGATTGAAACTCTGATTTACAATAAATACTTTTGGGAGGGAGATTTCAGAATTCACTGCACATATTTTCTTCTAAAGAAACAGACTAGCACTAGTACTCTTTAGGAATATTCCTGCTTCAGTGATGTATACATTTTTTAAAAATATTTTTAAACAATGATTCTTCTGTCTGAACATTTTACAAGAGATGGGGATGCTTAAACACCTGGTCCCTAGTGGTGGCGCTGTTCTGAGAGGTTGTGGGACTTTTGGGAGGTGGAGCTGACTGGGGCCAGAGGGTCACTGTCCAGTGGGCCTTGAGATTCATAATGAGGTTCAGGCTTCCTGTCTGTCTCTGCTTCCTGATTCACCTAGATGTGAGCAAGTAGCCTTTGGCACAGCTAAGACCCTCTGCTGCTGCCTGTGTCCCTGCTGGAATGGACTGGATCCTCAAATGGTGAGCCCAAATGAATCCTTCCTCCCCGAAGTTGTTTATACCAGTATTCTGTCACAGTGACGAGGAAAAAAACTACACAATGCAGCATTCAAATTAGTATTACAAATACACTGACTACAGGACAATTAATTTTTACATAGAACTTACCTGTTGCTGAAATTTAAAAATAATTAAAGTTCAAAAATTACTTCTATACATAATTCATGTTTTACATGCCTCTCTGTTTTATTTTTATTTTTTTGTAAGAAGGATCCATGAAATAAGTTCCAGTTTCTCCTTGTTATCCAAAATCAAAACAAATAAAAGCTCCCATTTTCCCAGGGTTTCAAATATATATGGTGCTTTACATTTCTAAGCATGTGATAGTGAACAAAATTTACATCCTTTAAGAGCATGTATATATTAATTTTAGGAGACTATACATGAGCCAGGCTTACGTTATGGACATGCCTTAAAACTCTGATTTACACTAAGTTCTTTTTTTGGAAACTTCAGAATTCCTTCCACATATTTCCTTCTGAAGAAACAGACTAGCACTAATATTCTTTAGGAATCTACCTAGGTCAGTGATGTATACATTTTTTAATCATATTTTTAAATTTTTATTTATTATTTTATGTGTATGAGTGTACTGTCTGCATGTAAATAGGTGCACCCATGTCGTGCAATGCTGTGGAGGTCAGAAGAGGGTGTTGGATTCCCATGGAATTGGAGTTAAAGACAGTTCTTAGCCACCATGTGGGTGCTGGGAATCAAACCCAGGTCCTCTGCAAGAGCAGTTGGTGCTCTTAACTGCTGAGCCATCTCTCCAGCCCCAAATCATATATATATATATATATACATATATATATGTATACATATATATGTATATATATATACATATATATATATATATACACACACACACACACATATGTATTTTTTGGTCTTTTAGAGACAGGGTCTCCCTGTAGCCCCAGCAGTCCTGGAACTCACTCTGTAGACCAGGCTGGCCTTGAACTCACAAAGATCCACCTGCCTCTGCCTCCCAAGTGCTAGGATTAAAGGCGTGCGCCACCACGCCTGGCTCCTAAATCATATTTTTTAAACAATGATTCTGTCTGAACATATATATAAGAGGTGGGAAAATTACCCATCTCTAAAGAGAAGTGGTGTTTGAGTTTAAGCTCCATTCAGCTCCATCTTTGCCTAACCCTAACAGCATTGTTGAATGGATGGTCTGTGTCTACGTATTGTAAAATAACAGCAATTCCATATGTAGACACGGTGGCGGCACAGAAGCTCAAGGAGTGGGAAGACAGGAGGTCAGTAGACGAACTGGTCTTACTAGAAGGAAGTCTCCTTCTCACGTTCGCCGAGTATCAGCATGATTCTTTAAGTGCTGATTATGGGTAATGATGATAAGCGAAGAATGTCTTCCTAGGTGATCCCTTCACATTTCTTGCTGGACCCAACCGGTCCAGGTGAGAGAAAGAAGATGATGAATATTAATAACAGAGGTAAGAGAATGAAGAAGGGAAAAAAGGGAATGGAAGAAGAACCAGGATGGTGCTGAAGAACGCAATGGAGGTGTGACTGTGTCCAGGCAGTGGGCACTGACTGTTAGCAGGCATGGCATAATTGCCCAATGAATGTTTGTGGAGCTGAACTGGAAGCAAGTCTTGGAAAGGCCTCCTCCCCCTGCCCCCATCCCTGATACACTCACTCTCCCTGGTCTGACAGTCATGCACAAAAATTTTAATAGCAATACTTTCATTTAGAGATTAAAGACCTTATACAAGTGCTGTAAAAAAAAAAATCAAATAAGCCCATTGTTTAGATGTAGATTAGCCGAGGAGCTCAGAAGGGGAGAGTGGGCAGTCCCTGTGATTAGTCCTGTGATCTTCATGAGAACCCTTCTCCCTTCTTTCACAGGGCCCTCCACACTGCTCCTAGGTTTCCCCCACTGTTTGTTTCCTTGTCCTACACTCCCCCTATCTGTAAGAAGACAGTCTTACTATTTACCTATACCATCTCAAACACTGTTTAGTATTTTAACCATCCCATGAGAATGATCATATAAATCAAAATGGTTTTTGAAATCCATTATTGACATAGTTCCACCGATCTGGACTCAGATTTACGTGCATGTCAGTGTATTTAGATTTAGCTACACCTGCATGAGATAAGTTACACTTGTTTAAAAGTTAGCAACATGTCAAAAATGTCTTCCCTGCCATGCACACTATTGTTAACTAAACAATATAATTCTTTCTAATCAAATAACCACTGTGAAATACCTGATTCACTTTGCCTCCAACAGCTGGGGCTACAGCCCGTGTTCCCAGCCCGAGCTGAACAGCAGCACAATAGGAAGGGCAGAAACAGCTGCGAGGGCTCGGGAGAAAAAAAAGTTTGCAAAGCAACTTTGCCACTAGGCTGGAGGGTAGGAAGGAAGTAAAATCATTTTTCTGTTCCCTTTTCATGTGTAGCAGCTGTCTTGGGAGGGGAAAAAAAACCCATGTCGATTCTATTTTGTAACAGAAACACTATAGTATTTATTAAATCACGAGTTGTAGAAACTTACCCTGGCCATAGATTTTGAGTTTTAGTCTAGGCAAAACAATGAAGGAACCTGGTAGGAAGTCACTGCTCTGACAGAACTAGTTCAAAGTCTCTAGTCTTCTTTCTCTTCCCCCCTCTTCCCAACATGTTAGTTGATGTAAACAAACTGGATTTCAGTGAAGGTGACTGCTTGATCTATTGACTATCAGATGCTTAGGTTTATTTATATGAAAACTTAGTGGAATGCAGTTCTCTGAGGCAAGTGCTGTGGAAATAAATCCTCTGTGGGTCTCTGTAGCTGTTCATCTGTATTCGCTATTGCTGCCTGGTGGACATTTTCATTGCCTCTATAGAAACTTTATTTCCTTGAAAGCAGGTTCTGGCTTTCCTCTGGTTCACTCATTTAACTCAGTAAAGCAAAAAATCCCTACTGGTTCTCAACATATGCCTTGTGACTTTAACATCTAGTTAAAAAAAAAATCAAAACAGTGATACCCAGTACTGGATATGAAGTAAGTGTCCATTTTAGCCTTTTGGTTTAGGTGTGCAATTAACGACAGAAGATAGAATTTTTTAAAAAACACAAGCCAGGAGATAAGAACAAAGCAGTTGTCAGAGCATTTCAGTTATAATAGACTGATGTAGAGATATATCCCTTAGATGATATGAACTTTTTAAAAATTAACATAGCATCTTTTTATTATTTGGGGCTCACTTTTATTGGATTCAGAAGTTATAACCTCTTCCACTGGGCACACCCCTTTCCATAAGGCATTTGTTAAAATAACTTCTTAAAATGGGATTTTAGTTCAGGTGTGGTGGAATATGCCTTTAATCACAGCACTTGGGAGGCAGAGGCAGGTGGATCTCTGAGTTTGACGCCAGCAGAGTTCATTCCAGACCAGCCAGGGGAGGTGTGTGTGTGTGTGTGTGTGTGTGTGTGTGCATGTGTGTGATTTATTAGACTTTTAGGATGTGGAAATAGAGTATAAACCTTTTAATGTTAAAAAATGGTGTCAGAGCTGGACATGTTGGCACATGCTTTTAATTCCAGCATTCGGGAGGCAGAGGCAGGAAGATCTGTGTGAGACTGAGGCCAGCCTAGTCTCCATAGGAAGTTCCAGGCCATCAGGGGATACTGGGAGACCCTGTCTCAAAAAGTCAAGAAAACTGTTAGAGCTAAAATGACTGCAGAAAGACATTATTGTGAACCTGGAATGTAGAGATAACGGACATTTTAGAAAAAACGTAATTCATGGATTAACATACCATCCAAACATCTGTGTCTATACCAAAGTAACCTACCATAACAATTAGTACTGTTTAAATACCTATATATCTAATTGCTTGTGCTTCATTAGTAGGATTGAAAGGTTATTCCTGGACAAACTGTCAGCCCATGAAAGGAAACAGCCAGAATTGACCAGAATCCAAGACAACAGCTCCAGAGAAAGTAGACTGTTTTGCTTCTCGTCCACCTGTGCCCCTTTTCTAAGCCTAGGGAACAATCTGCGGAAGAGGGGGCATGGTAGGATGTAAGGGCTGCGACTGGGGTGAATGGTGAAACTACAGCAATATAGACTGGACACTTATTTGATCAACTTGATTGCACATACAAGCCCCCCCAGCTGGATGGTGCACCTTGGGCTGTGTGGGTATGGGCACAACTGGTTTTACATGAAGGATGCTTATACTCATAAACTATTACTTATTGTTAAAAAATGAAAAAAAAAATAAAGAAAAAAAAAAGGAAAATAGAAATAAAGATAATCCATATTAGGAGCATATTAAGAAATCACCAGATTCCCACTTCTTCAAATTCTTGTCATTTTATATTATAGCCTTGATATTCATAAAGAATGCATATAAACAGATGATGGAATTCCATTTCAAGTATAATAGGTAACAGACATATTTGAATACACTAGAGTGCATATGTATATGGAAGGAGTAGGTGTTCTACCTTCAGAGTTTGAGACGTTCAGAAGAGAATGAAATGACCAAGGCCAGTTGGGTGGAGAGGCAGCACTCTAGACCGTGAGGAGGAAAAGAGTATTCAATCGAGAAGTGTTAGTAGCATGGAGAACAGTGTGGGAACATTCAGATCACAGGATCTGTTTTCAAGTTTTGAGCTAGGAAGGTTTAATTACATGCTTTATGGCCTTGAAAGGAGTCTCACTATGCCCAAGAGCAGAAAGGAAATATGATTTGTAAGTCTTAAAATGAGCAATATCTATACTATTTTGAAAACAATGAGAATTTTCAAAAAAATGCTTTGTAAACAATACAGATAGGTGGGATCTGGAGAGATGGTTCCAAGGTTAAGAACACTGGCTGTTCTTGCAGAGGACCTGGGTTCAGGTCCCATCACCCATACGGCAGCTAACAACCGTCCCTAACTTCCAGTTCCAAGGGATCTAACACCTTCTTCTGGACTCCATGGGCACTGCACACACTTGGTGCACTTACAAAACATTCATTATATGGAAAAATTTTTTTTAAGAATATAGATACAGGATTTGGGTAAGTTAGAGGAAAATCTTATCACCCTTAATTGGTTACTAGAAGTCATGATCTAATCAGGACATTAGCTATGTAAGACAATTATGAAATAAGTATCTCCCTTTACAAGAACTTTCTAAAACACAGAGATTCCATAGACATTACTGTCCTGCATTAATTAAGAATCTACTCATGAACTCACACTGAAAGCACCAATAAACTGTTAGAGCAATAAAATACATCCAGCATGAGAGCTAGTTAATTTCTGCAAAGTGCTATGATTCCTGTAGCTAGGAAACATGGTAATTCCATCAAGTCTGAAACACAAAATTTTATTGTATGGAAATACTGCTGCTAGCCATTAGAAGCACTTCTTCATAAAAACCTGCTTTTTAAAAGAGATTAAATATCTGAACTTTTTTTTGTGTCTGATGCCTCCATTTTGCAAAGTGAGGGGAGTCTGAATTACAATGGGATGCTGGTGTCTCTCAGGGATGTGAATGTCTCTTCTCATGGCCACACAGGGTTCACACAATAGCGCTCCTTTGATCCACACTTCCCTTGGAGCAGGAAAGCATTGTCTGGAAGGGCTTAATTGTTTCATTTTTATTTTCCAATCATGTGATAAAGTTATGAATGGAAAAAAAATAAAACCCAAACAAACAAAACTCAGGCCGTTCCAGACAAGAAAATTAGAGCAGCCACATTCAAACCGAGAACTTCAAAACCTAGGAAAACAAGTAATCCTCTTCATATAAAGGAGGCCGCACTTTGCTGTTGATCTTCAGGCTGTCTCTAATTTTTACTATGATTTCTATTTTATGGCACTATTTTCAGACATGTACAACATGCAACAAGAAACACAAATTTAATTAACTGAAAAACATGAGGTAAAACAGACAGGAACACTGTTTAGCAAGCACTTACCTGCATGAAGCGACCTTCTGATGTCCCCAGATTCGCAATGGTGAGGTCACCTTTAATGAAGGTGGATATAGATGTTAAAAGCACATGGTTGAATTGGCCCATGAATAAGTCAACACGTGGCAAAGCCGTGGTAAACTCTGTTCGGTATTCATTGGTGCGCACTTCACAGCCTGAGGAATTTCTCAGCAGGGTCTGGAATAAAATATGGCTGGAGAGTTAAGGTAGGTCCAGAAGCAAGCAAGCTGGTAGGAAACTTTTCAGTGTGTCATTTCAGAACTTGCATGAAAATAGCAAGGCTAACTGTGCAAACAGACAAATAGTCCTAGACAGTCATGAAAAACTATTCTCAATGTAATGGCTCATTGGAGTAGGCACTGGTGTGTGTACAGACATTCAAAAATGGGAGGTAGGGGCTGGAGAGATAGCCTAGCGGTTAAGAGCAGCGACTGCTCTTGCAGAGGACCGGGGTTCGTTCCCCAGCACCCACATGGCAGCTGAGAACAGTCTGTAACTCCAATTCCAGGAGGACTCCAGTTCCAGGGGAATCCGACACCCTCTTCTGACCTCTGCGGCATTGCACGACACGGGTGCACAGACCTACATGCAGACAATACATTCATACACATACAAAAATAAATAAAATTTAAAAAAATTTAAAAAATGGGAGGTAAACCCAGCTATTTCAATTTGGCACCATGGTATATATATGAACACATAAAGACAGAACTTAGCAGGTAATATCAAAAGAAAAATTCTAAAAGGTCTCATTCTTTGACAAAAGGGTAATGCTTCTAGTAAGCAAGTCCTATGAAATGAATTTCAAGTGGATCAATAAATGTAAGAGTCATACCAAGACACTATTGAAACAATATTAAAACTCCATGTTTGTGCATTTTTGTTTGGGCAGAGAAGTGATGGGAAGTGACCAAGTAGAGGCTTTGTGACAGAGGGCACCTGAGTACACTCGCAAACGCCTTCATGAAATCTAGGTCCTGAATGCACACATATTTTATATAATTCCTATAATCTTTCTGAGTGTAGAGATTCAGGAAATCTCTGTTTTATTCCCGCCATCTGTAAAAACAGAGTGCTACAGAAAAAGTTTCTATCATATGGAATTGTTACAAAGATGAAATGAACCCGTTTATATTAATCCCTGACGACAGGACCAGCATGTCCCAAACTCCACTTTAGACTTTGTCATCATTCGCTGAAAGGTTAAAAAAAAAAAAGAGGGCAAATCAAATATCTTGGTAACCTGCTTACTGAAAGACAAGTATCCACCCAGCAACTCTTTAGGTTTAAACTCACAGGGAAGGTTTTTAGAAATATGATTCAGTAGGCTGGAGAGATAGCCTAGCAGTTAAGAGTGCCGACTGCTCTTGCAGAGGACCCGGGTTCGATCCCCAGCACCCACATGGCGGCTAAGAACTGTTTGTAACTCCAATTCCAGGAGAACTTCAGTTCCAGGGGAATCTGACACCCTCTTCTGACCTCTGCGGCATTGCATGACAGGGGTGCACAAACCTACATGCAGACAGTACATTCATTCACATACAGAAATAAATTTTTAAAAAATTAAAAAAAAAGTTTATTAGAAATATGATTCAGTAATACAGGACATCATGACAATTAAGCACTGAGGATCCCTCCATCTGTTTACATATCCATCCTGCTGTTTTTTTCTTCTACCTTGTAGACAAAGCATTTATGCCTCCTTTGTAGAACCATCCATGCCTGGCCATCAATGTCAGGATTTCCTAAGGCCGCACTCATCATTACCTTCCCTGGAAATGTTTCTTCCGTGAGATCCGTTATTACATTTACACCTGCATTCATATCTCTATCTGCAAGGTCAAGAGACTTCAGACTCAATGTAACCCATCTTCTCAGTTCCTGACCTTATAAAACTCCACATCCTGGTGAATGACTCTACATCCCTCCAGGTGTACAAGTCCTTCCTCTTCACTGAGTCCTTCCTCTCTCTCATCCCTTCCATACACTCCCTCTCCAATTCCCATCAGTTTCATTTGCTAACTATCTCCTGGACTACCCTTGGTCTGTCTGTCTGTCTGTCTGTCTCCATCACTATAATCTTCATCTTAACCATTACGACAATGGCTTCCAAACTCGACCCAGTATATTTGCCCTTAGTATTGTCTGGTTAACTGTTCACACTGCAGTAGGACCTCTTTTTCCTTTAATGCAAATACAGTCATGCTCTTTTCTGCTTGAAACATTCTTGGCTCTTAAGATAAGCAATTTTAACATGGCCTGCTGGACATCACATCATCTGTCTCATACACAACTACTGCAGGTCTATTCTTCCTAGGTATACCTTTTGCCCATATATAGCTGTAATAGTTTTAGCTGAAACTTAACATTTGCTTGTGCAACTAACATGAGCCTTTGGCAGTGGCTCTCTGCAATCAGGGACCCTGTTCTTAACAATGTATTGCTGGTGGTAGACTGAACATCCCATAAAATTGCTAGCTAATAAGTAATAACGGGATGACTGGACAAATAAGAGCCAACCAAGGTAGAAGGGACATGAGAGTGAAGGCATAAACCAATATTACTTAAGCTACTTTTTAAAGAGTTTATGAGGGCCAAAAGAGTGCTTGGGTCCTGACTGTACAGATGACACTGCTGGAAATTGGCAAGCCTGGGGCAGATGATGGGGGTTTCAGTATATAATAAGCAAAATGAAGTTACTCAAGAAGACCAAAGGGAAAGTTTCTTCTTTCACATCTTTGTATATAGCTGCAAGTCCAGGAAAGTGACTGGGCAATTAGGAACTCTATTATTATTCTTTATTATAATAATCAGAAAAGTTGCAACTTTTATGGTTCCGGAGATTGAATACAGGGTTTTGTACATGTTAGGCAAGCACTGTCACGGAGCTACACCGTCAGCCCTCTAACTTACTATTTAAGAATAAACAAGAAATTCAGTTAGGCTTCTGTATGACTTTATTCCTTCAGGGCAAGCACCAATCCCATAGAATTGAAACATTCTTTTATCTCTTGATTCTTATAGTTAAAAGCCACCTAAAATGCTCTATTTAATGCCTCAACAATTTCTTCATTTTAAATGGCAATAAATTACCAAACTGAGTCTTAAATTCTAAACCTACTGTCTCTTATAATTAAAAAATGCTTCAGTTCTAGACATTTATTTTGATGTATTAACAAGCACGTGCTCACTTAGGAGTTTTTCTTCACTAAAGTACTATAGATTTCTCTGAGAAACAGTAGATAACTGGGTTGTGCCAGCGACTCAATAGAAATTGACTAACTGATAATCAAACTTCTATTAGTGATCCATGATTCCCTTTGTAAAGATAGCCAGAGCCAAGGGAAGATGCTTAAAGGAGCAAAAACAATTTAAAATGCAAGGCCACCTGAGGTGCTCCATTAAGAGATGCGGCTCTCTTTGGGGCCAGGGTTCTGTGGCTCCTCCGTTGCTTATTGTGTTCTACTTTCCCCCACTCTACATCTAGGTAGTATACCGGGAACATTAGAGCCTCAAACATGATCTAGAACTCACATCTGGATTCACAAATATGAAAACAATTTGTGGTGTGTGGAGCCACTCTGGATCATAAACTACCAGCAGCCTTCTAACACCAAGAGACAGGCACAGTCCCAGCATCTTTTAGCCCATGTCCTTCTTCATGCCCTGGTGACCACACTTGCTGAAGAGCTCCTGCACTTGCAAAGCCACCAGAGATAAAGTCCTTCCCCTATCCCCTGGTTCTGTGGTCCGCCTTGCTGCACAGAGTGTGCAAGGAAATGAAGGTCAGTGATCTCTAAGTGCTCCTGAGTGTCTGAAAACCTACAGGACCTTGCTGACCTTTTCTTCAGCAGAGAGAGAAGGTTACAACCAGGACTTCAGCCCCTCCGAAACTGTTTCCGCACATGCACAGGATAAAATATAAATCTGCATCAGTATTAACGTAACATTTATGTCTGGAATTTCAAGGTTCTTCCTTTAGGAAATGGGGAGGCCCCTAGATCATACCTCTTTTCAAGGACTTGTAACAAGGAATTATGTTTCTATCACTCCTCAATAAAATTCTTGTGTGGAGACACTGTACAATGTTAAACTAAGATCTATAAAACTCCTCGATCTTGAAAAATCATGCAATTTGAGCTAAAAACCAGACATCACATGAGATTCAAGTGGCAATTTAGTTTTATAATACAGGAGATCCAGGTCTTCTTCTTTTTCTTTTTTTACTACAGCAAAGATCCACAAGGGAGGGACAGGCATGCTGGCTTCCAGGAAGAAGTAATGTCTCAGCATTCACTGCAGAAGAAGGGGCTCTTCTTATCTCTTCCTGCTGAGAATCTTGGTTGACTCAGTGACGGGCCAAGGTGTCCCACAGAGTTGCACAGTGTCTGGCCTTTGGTAATGGGATTTTAAGAGGGAGTCTTGGTTTACACTCTTCATGTTGGGAAGAAAAAGCAATGTACACATGTACCTTTCAGACTGATTCACCATCTTCTGTAAAGATATCTTTGACTTCCACATGTATACAAAGAATGGTATACTCCATATATACAACACACACACACACATACACACACACACACCACACACCACACACCAAATTTGTTAGAAACTTGCTTCCCTGTTACAGAAATTACTCTCTTATAAACTCTGAAGTAATACCTTAATTAATTCAGTGTTTCTTTGCTTTGTCATGAGTACTTGCCAGATGTCTTTTTTACCTGACTCAGACATACAGCTTTTTATAAAAAGAAAACTCAAGTGCTGTATACCTCAATACATTTGACTCAAAACGTTTCCCCTAATTAACACTACGGTATATGCACTGTGTATGCAATTACATTTCATGCAGTATAATTAAGGATGTGCTGAATTTATAATGGTGGTTCTTTTAATTGATCTACAGGATAGATTTAGCTCATCTATAGACAGTTTAAATCAGTCTTATGGATAAATTTTTACAAAAATGTACTGCCTTGTAAAATCATTCTTGCTTATTCATATCAGCTCTTTTCCCTCCTTGACCATGACAAATTAACAGAAGCATTTCAATATAAAGTTTATTCATAGTCATATTTTGCATAAATTCTAACAATAGCTTTCCAGAGGAGTCATCTTTCAAAGTGGAAAGTGCCCTTTTGCTTAAAGCTTAGTAGACAGTTGGCTAAAAAGGCAATTGTATTAGTATCTGGACTTTCACTTACTTTTCTTCCCTAAATGTCATTCCTGTAACTGTGTTCTTTATTCATATGTACTGGGAGGGGCGGTGTGGAGCTGGCCGCAGGCAGAGACACAGAGCTCTGCACTTGGGCACCTGCTTATGCATCTCACAGACATCTTTTAATTCCTCAGCAACTTAAACATCTCAGTGATCAACAAGTCTAGAAGTCCTGTAGAGTGCATTAGAATTAGTGGCTTCACAGAGCAGGCCTTTCCTTTAGTGTCTTTAGCACTAGGCTAGCTTATGAAAAGTCGGTTTCATCTGAACTCTGCTTTGTGCTATGAAGAGAGCTCAAGTGTGATGCATTCAGTATACGGCGTTAAAAGAACACTTCCTCAATATTTTTTCTTCCACTGTCTCACTTTGATGAAGGAATCCTGCCTTATGGCTTCACCAGCCCTGGGTCTTGACCAACTGAGGCTTCAGCTACCATCCCAGCAGGAAAGTAAAGCTGTGCACAGAGTAAAAGGCAGGCTGGAAGAAGGGCTCCCTTTCCATCTGAGCAGCCGCCAACGCAGCAGAAACAGGCCTCTGGCTGACCTGCTGCTGGCTCAGGGCTGGTGATTCACCAGGTGACCACGTCTGCAGTCACTTTCTCTCACTGCCCCTCGGTGATGACCTAACTCTACATAGCCCTGGGTTTGATCTCCTTGGGACCAGCCTGCCTCCACAGCTGCCCGCAGGCTGTCATTGAATGTGTCTGCCTTTCAAACCACTCACTTTCTTTTCCCCAGTGTTCTATTTCTAAAAATCATTCCCCCACTCCCAAAGATTGAACCAGAGCCTTGTAAATGCTAAGCGCGCCGCCAGACTCTACCAAATGCTCTACCACCAAACTATACTCCCAGCCATATTTTCCACTGTTTTCTCAAAGTGTGGTATTTTTACTGTGATTATCTGCACAAGATCAAGGCAGCTAAAAATCCAGCATGGAGGCTCAGGAGATCCTCCCACCCCATCCCTAGCAGAAGAGCTCTTGGTGGTTGATGGATGCTGGGGGAGGAAGAGTCACTTTTCTTTGGAGGGTTGGTCACTGATAGGTTGCCCGTGCCCCAGTGGATGACCCCACATCCATGTCCGTATGGGAGGTAGTAATGGGATAAGTGGGTTACAGGACATGATGCCAGAAGGGAGATATACTGGGGTGAAGTTGGGAGAGTTGGAGGGAGGGAATGGGGGTGGAAGTGATTAAGATGCATTGTATGTATTTATGAAATTTTCCAAAGGATTTTTTAAAAAGTCTATGGTGTTATTTTTTTTTTCCTCTTTCTTTTTAATTTAATTTTTTTAAAAATTTTTGTATGTATGAGTCTGTCTGCATGTGTAGGTGTGTGCTACCCCTGTCTGTAATGCCTGCTGAGTCAGAATAGGGTCAATTCGGAACTTGGTCCTTGGAATTGAAGTTATAGAAGTTTCTACGCCCATGTGGGGTGCTGGGGACCGAACCCGGTCCTCTGCAAGAGCGGAGATCGGACGCTCTTAAACAGCTAGGCTATCTCTCCAGCCCCCAAGAAGGAATTTTTTTAAAAAGACGGGGCTGGAGAGATGGCCTAGTGGTTAAGAGCGCCGACCGCTCTTACAGAGGACCCGGGTTCAATCCCCAGCACCCACATGGCGGCTGAGAACCGTCTGAGACTCCAATTCCAGGAGAACTCCAGTTCCAGGGGAATCCGAGACCCTCTTCTGACCTCCGCGGCATTGCACGACATGGGTGCACACACCTGCATGCAGACAGTACATTCATACACATACCGAAATAAATAAAAAAAAAATTAAAAAGATAATGACATTAGTCTTTGAGGGTCATAGGGTCTCTGTGGCAAGTTGACTTTTCCTGTATATGAATAAACTTTTTAAAAGTATAAAATTAACTTGCCACATGTACCCAGATTTCCAGTCTATGATCTGAAGGCACTATCCACCTAGAGGGACAAGAAAGTAACACATAAAATAACCCAGACCATAAAACAAAGAACTCAGCTGATAGGTTCTGAAGCCAGTGAGCAGGCAGCATGTGCTGTAAGGCTTAGAGAAGGGTAAGATCGGTGTGGGTTGTAGCAGCCAGAGAAGGCTCATGACAGGGATGGATACTGAGCCAGTTTTGACAGAAGTTGGACTGTAGGAGAGGAAAGTTCTTGGAACAGGATATATTTTATGTATATGTGTCTACAGCTTTATATATGCATGTGTACAAATGCTCACATATATACATAAATATGTATCCACTCTCAGGATTTAAAACACAGAGCTCTACAATGATATGGGCTTTGGAATTGGAAGTGTTAAAGCTTTTGCTTCATTATCATTTTCTAAGGTGAATCAGATATAAAACAGGCAGAGCCCATGTGGTTTTGGTTAGCAGCCTTTGGACTGCACTTCCATCACAGCAAAAGTGACAGTGATTCAGAAAACTCGACCAGGTGGGGTAGATTTTAATGCTGTGTGCAAAGGGGTTTCCTACCTTTCTCTTTTCTATTTAGTCAATGGAAATCAAATCGTAACATATTCATAGAAATATGATAGTCAGAAGTCACAACACAAACTACCCTGTCCTAACCACTCAGATGGTAGTCATTCCTCTTGAAGGCACTAAGATCTATTACTTCCAGGTGTGCCTAAGATGCTCAGGCTCAATAGGAACTGACTGATAAGTTCCTTACCAGAAAGCCAGAAAAGGTGAAAGACGGATGAAACAATCACGCTGTGGTAGATGCTGAAGGCCATTATATTCCAGCATGCCATTAATCCATCTGTCCTTAGTTCTTATCCCTATTTCCCATCTTAGTATTGTGGTTTGAGACTCATTTATACTTTCTCATCTGATTTTGGACTAGAACTACTTGTCAGAAATCCCAATCTGTGGGCAAGGTGCTCGAGATCTGAGCCCTAACTCAATTCTCTTGTTTCACTGTAACTGGGCCTAGGTGGCTCAGGAGAGTTTCTTGGGCCCTACATATACTTGGTGGCTATGAAGCAGAGTCACATTGAGGGAGATCCTGCGGCCACACAAAGGGTGGTACGGATAAAGACACTTACTCTTAACTTCCTCAACCCATGAGTTAATTTTTATTTGAAATTGGATTGGTGGCTAATGGTGAAAACCCGTGGCTTCCAATGGCAGCTACCAAGGAACCCTGTCATTGTGACTGTCACTGCTTGAGCGTGTCCAGTAGAACATGTTTAAAAGTCCTCTCACAAAGGGAATGTTCCAGAAAGCACGAAGGTGCTGAGGGTACTTACTCTAATTTAATGGCTTTAATTCTGTTTCCTAATTTCAGTTAAGTACAGAGCTCTGTAATTTCCATCTACCCACCTCCCCTACCTTCTTTTCAGCTCCTTTCATTTTTCTTCCTTTTTGATTCTTCACTGCTCTAGATTGGATGGAAGGTGTGTGTACATGTGTGATGTGTAAGAGAATAAGGAGGGGGCATAGGCCAGAGGAAATAGAACTTTCTAGCTTTTCTTCAGTATTAATTTAGGTCTTCAAAACCACCCCTCTATTAATTAGTTTTTAGAGATTTGAGGGAAAGAACAAAAACTGTTTTATGGAAAATATTATTTTACTAATATGCATTTTATTACACCATTTGAAATATAGGTCTGTGCTTTAGCTACTTATTTGTTTGATAAATATGTATTTTGCTCAAGATATTATGTTAAGTACCAGAGATATGGAGCTGGAGTCCATAGTTCATATTATCAAGGGACTAACAATGTGAGAGGTGAATATATCACTCTGCAAGTGATGAGAGATGTGGCCAAAACAGATAATGAATGCCCCTGCGATATTCTGAAAAGTCCAGAAATGGGAGGGAGCAAGGCAGTATTTCCTGGGGAAGAAAATGTCTAATCTGAGATTTAAACAAGAATGGGAAAAAAGTGTAGACTTGACACAGTGAATGTTGAAGGGAACCTGAGGCTGATCATGTGACAGGTGTTAGAAGGTCAGGCTATGGGGGAGGCTGATAGACCTGGAACTAGAACAGTGTAAGGCAGGTGGCAGCAGCACGCTCAAGCCCCCTTGTACCAGCTCACAGGGACATTTATGTAAATTTCTTCTGTTTTTTTTTTTTTTCCAGTGGGAACTTGGCATCATCTTGATAAGGTTCCTAAACCCCAGAAATTGGCAAGTCAGGGACTTCTACCACACTCTCTTTAGTGTTAGGTGGTGACTGGCATATTTCTGCATGTGAGAAAATACTGGGAGAAAACAGTGCCACAGTAAGGAACTCCTTGAATATCACAGTAATTGAGTGGCATTTTACTGTGAAACTACTGGGAAACCCTCAAACGATTCCTAGAGATGCAGTTATAAAAATGGGGCTGCTTGCACTCTGGGAGCCATAGGTTGGGTGGAGAGGAGAACAGATCCAAGCTGATCTAGTTTTATCTTATTGGCATCATTTTTAACACATTAAAAATCTAATAGGAGCGACAATATTTTTCTGTCTGTGAATTACATGTATCTAGAAAGAAAAATTAAAAATTAAACTAGACATGAATCCAGGGTTAATTTTGAAGATGGAATAGAAGGAGATTGTACTAATGAAGAGAAGGGCTGAGACAGGCCAAATGATTCCTTGGAAATATTAAATTTCTTGATTAAATAGGTATTTGCACCCACACTAGCAGCTGGATGAGGTGCTTAAGGAAGGCTTAAATGACATCGAGCTACAGAATGAGAATGTCAACATGGGTTAATGAATGAGAGGTTGTGTAAACGATTACTTAATCCCAACTGAGGGTTTCCTGAGCCACTGGGGAACTGGGCTGAGGGTGCTAGACAAGTAAAAGGTTAGAAGGAAAGAGAGCATTAAGCAAACAATAGTTGAATTTAATTTGTGATTGGCCTGTAGCTCAGAGTATAAAGCAAAAGTCTCCCGAAAGCAAAAAAGGTAAAATGAAATCATACTATCATCATTTTTAAAGTAATTGTCCATCCAGTCATTGGAATAGAGATCTTATTATAAACTGACAGAGAAAACAGAAAATTTGATTGTTTCTTAACTATTTCTTGGACCTCTAATATACAGCACTATATACGGATCTGGTTATTATTATTATTTATTATTATTATTATATTTTTGAGACAGGGTCTCCCTGTAGCCCTTGCTGGCCTGGAACTCACTCTGTAGAGCAAATTGGTCTTGAACTCATAGAGAGTTCATAGGGACGCTTCACCCTGCCTCCCAAGGGCTAAAATTAAAGGCATGCACCACCACACCCAGCAGGTCCTGGGAATCATAAGAGTTGGTTCCAAGGCCTCAAATGTAGGGAATGCTTTAATATTAAATCTATTTATTTATGAAAATATAGGTGCTCACTTCTGAAGAGTTCACAACTTCTTCATGAATTCATGGGTTGATGAGTTCTCCACCAGACTGTTGTTTTGTCACCAGGGTCACAACTGACCTGACAGTAAGTAGGCAGTCTATACCATCATTACTATAGAGCCCACACAGCTGGCCTTTTGCATTTCATTTTTCAATAAGGAACTTTCTTTTTGTTAGATAGGGAAATCACCACAATTTACCATAATGTGACATCACTTTTTAAAGCAAGCATATATTTTAGTCCTCTTTGTATATGTCAAAAACCTAAATTTAGTCAGGTGTGGTGGCACACGCCTTTAATCCCAGCACTCAGGAGGCAGAAGCAGGCAGATCTTTGTGAGTTCAAGGCCAGTCTGGTCTAATAGTGAGTTCTAGGACAGGTGGGGCTACGAGGAGACCCTGTCTCAAAAAGAAAAACAACAACAAAAAAGCCCCAAACAACAAAACAAAACAAAACAAAAAGCCCCTAAACTTTTGACTTTCCAACACTAAAGATTTGATCTACTATTGTTAAACTGTCACACACTACTCACTGTTACTCAAATACTGACTCATATTCTTTTTTAAATTAAAAAAAATTTTTTTTTATTATTAATTTTTTATTAATTTTATTTATTTCTGTATGTGTATGAATGTACTGTCTGCATGGAAGTTTGTGCACCCGTGTCGTGCAATGCCGCGGAGGTCAGAAGGTGTTGGATTCCCCCGGAACTGGAGTTTTCCTGGAATTGGAGTTTCAGACGGTTCTCGGCCGCCATGTGGGTGCTGGGGATCGAACCCGGGTCCTCTGTAAGAGCGGTCGGCGCTCTTAACCGCTAGGCCATCTCTCCAGCCCCTCTTTTTTTAATTTTTAAAAAATTTATTCTTTATGTGTATGAATGTACTGTCTGCATGCAGGTCTGTGCACCCATGTCGTTCAATGCTGCGGAGGTCAGAAGAGGGCGTCAGATTCTCCTGGATCTGGAGTTAAAGACGGTTCTCAGCCGCCATGTGGGTGCTGGGGATTGAACCTGGGTCCTCTGCAAGAACAGTCGGTGCTCTTACCCGCTAGGCCATCTCTCCAGTCCCTTATATTCTTAACATTGGGGCAATAACAGAAATTATTACTGTATTTTTTTTTTTTTTTGTCGAATTCCCCTGGAACTGGAGTTCTCCTGGAATTGGAGTTACAGACTGTTCTCAGCTGCCATGTGGGTGCTGGGGATTGAACCTGGGTCCTCTGTAAGAGCAGTCAGCGCTCTTAATCGCTAGGCCATCTCTCCAGCCCTACTACTGTATTTGGATTCAACACTTTTATAATAATTATTCTTAAAATGTGAATTTAAATGATAGTAAGAAACTGCTAATTTTTTCTACATTGTCTCAATGTAATAGCTGTTTTCCAAACTAAAAATACTTTGCAATTACTCTTACTAATACAGTTACTGAGTGTTGTTTACCATGATGGTGGCGCCACAAATTAGTTTCTACTTAACAAATCATCAGATACAGTCTATTATAAATTCCTTTTCTTTAATTCAGTTGTTCCATCTCAGATTACCTAATATGACCTGATGTTTGCCTCTGTTATTGTACTTTAGGACATTTCTAGAGTCTTGGACCATCTCATATTATTGAAAATATGAAGAAAAATAGTCTGTCTTTCCTGAGGTTTTGTGTACTTCCTACGGTTCCACTTGCTCTATAAACAGTCTGTTACATTCAAGATTCTGGTCACTTTACTGGAAAATAAATAGTCCTCTGCCTGTAATTATAGGCTTCAGGAAGGGGCAAGCCAGTGACCTCTCTAACTTATAGGCACAGGAACAAACACTGAAGATTAAATGCCTCCTAGTCCCTTGGCAAACACCACTTCTTTGTTGGCCAAACAAAAGTGAATAAAACAAGCACAGAACAAGGTAAGCATTTCTTTCAATCCCTTAGACATATTTTTACACCTGCATTTCAAACCTTTGTGGTTTGAAGGTAAAATAACACTTTATAATCCATTCATTAAAGTATACTAGCAAATTTTACCAAGAATTGAATATTTCAGTGATTCATATAATCTTTTTTATTGTCTAAATGCATAGATTTAACCTGGAGACTTTTTCAAAAAGATCAAATAAAATCAACACTATTTGTTGTCTATGATCTACAAAGCATATGCTTAGATATAAAAAGATGGTGAATGCCTGCCTAGCCTGAGAACTTAAACTCATTTAGATATTTGCATGAATATATACATGCAGATAAACATGATGAATGTGAAAGGGAAAGGCCAAATATGCACACAGCTAAGGAGTTTGCAACGGAAAGATGTCCCTGGCTAGAGAGCATACTCTTTTTTGTTTTTTTTTGAAACAGGGTCTCCCTATAGCCCCAGCTAGCCTGGAACTCACTCTGTAGCCCAGGCTGGCCTCGAACTCACAGAGATCCACATACCTCTGCCTCCTGAGTGCTAGGATTAAAGGTGTGCGCCACCACTCCTGGCTTAAAGACAGTTCTTAGCCACCATGTGGGTGCTGGGAATAGAACCCGGGTCCTCTGCAAGAGCCGGCGCTCTTAACCACTGAACCATCTCTCCAGCCCCGAGAGCACACTCTTGGACATGCAGGTGGTACTTATGAGACCCACGTGAGTCCTGGGAGCACTTGGCTCTGACTTGGCCTGTCAGCCACATGATCCCCATGAGGAAGAAACAGACTAAAAAAGGATCCAAGTATCGAGTACACTACACAGATACAGAAGGATAATGTGACTTGGGGCCACCTCAGAATCACATTCTCTTGAATTCTATTAATGCCCATAATGCTGAGAGTTTCAAAAGGGCTTATTTTGTGTGTTCTCAGAGTTGGATGATTCTTTGTCATAGGACTTGTGAGTAATGGGATAATCCTTTTCATACACAGGAGAAGTATGTCTTCACAAATACTAAGTGTTGACCCAGAAAAGAGGGAGGGAGACAAGGAAGAAATAACTTGGCTCAGAAGAGTACATATCTGTTTCCAAGGAACCTGACTGTGAAGTGATCGTCTACAAGAGCATGACCCAAACCAGGTTTTTAGCTTCTAGAAATTATCTCCTTCATGCTAAGCATGATTTAATGAAAAGTAACAATTCATTTAGAAATCAAATGCAATCAAAGTTTGAAACACATTGACAATCATTTTTCATTTTATTTTATTTTATTATGTTTTTGATCTTTTTTGAGACAGGGTCTCCCTGTAGCCCCAGTTGTCCTGGAACTCACTCTGTAGACCAGGCTGGCCCTGAACTCACAAAGATCCGCCTGCCTCTGCCTCCCAAGTGCTAGGATTAAAGGTGTGCGCCACCACACCCGGCATTTTTCATTTTAATAGAAACTGTTTTAAAAAGTTTACTTCTCTCGGCAGTGTACTACAGCTTCTGATGGTTTTTGTGAGTTAAAAAAAATAACATGCTCTCAAGACACCGACTCACTTTAAAGGGTTCCAAGTTAAATGCAGCAGTTTGTGCTTATGATGTAAAGCTTATGAAATACGTAAGGACGATTAGCATATTAAATATTTTTTATGTTTGGCCTGCAGTCAATATATTAAATACATATTGTTTTCCTACAGTTTTAAGCTTCATGTAAAAGTTAACTTTTAGCTGGGTGTGGTGGTGCACACCTTTAATCCCAGCACTTGGGAGGCAGAGGCAGGCGAATCTCTGTGAATTCAAGGCCAGCCTGGTCTACAGAGTGAGTTCCAGGTCAGATGGAGCTATAGGGAGACCCTGTCTCAAGAACACACACACAAAAAATTAACTTTTATCTCTTCAGGTCAGTCTTTTTATGACTAAAATACCAATTTAAATATTGCCTTTCATTTGTGGTCAAGATCACATAGTATTTCATGAACTGTCATGATACCTTGTCTATTGGTGTGCCTGATTGTTTAGCATCATCCCCACCAGTCCATTGCAGTATAAAGGCAAGTGCCCCATCTAACTGGTTCACCACTGTTACCAGCAGGGTTAGTACTCAGTAAATGAGTTTCCCATTGAATCCTGGTTGTGTAAATAAATCCTTCCCTCTTGCTGAAATCAATGATTATAAGTATTTGCTCACTTTATGCCCTAAACAAAACAGTTAGGCTTCTGGCACTTAGCTTGAACTAATAAGATGAAAGAACAAGGCCACAATGTAATTAGCTTAAAATAAATGGAAAATATTGCACATTTTATTGTCAAGATAATTTTTAGAGATAATCATTTTTGCTATTGACTGCCACTGCATTAGTGCTTGTAATCTGCTTAGTGCATTAGCACTAAACACTATTGATTCACTCAGAGATGGAGGACCAATTCAACCCTTCATTGCCTCCACATCCTGAGTGCCTGTTCACCAGTGGTTTTGTTAGTAGGCTGCTTGTGTGGTACTAAGTGTTAATCAGATATTTTAGATGTAAACTATCATTAGAAAATATAAAATACAAAATTTATACTTTCCTGGTATGCAGACATAAATTCTAAATAATCATGAATCATCTGTGTATTCTGAGATAACACAGCAAACTGAATTTTCATCAAATCATCTCTACGAAAGAATGCCTTCCAAATCTAAACTGACCTTAATTCACCCCTTTTACCTAGAGCAGTCTCAAGTGTCATCTGCCATTTAATGTTCTCTGATTGATGGGCATTTTGATTTACCCAAATAAGGTAAGTGAAATCAGGCATTCGTCTGAATTAACAATGTTATCTTTTTGTTTTAAAATTATACTATTCATAAATCATATTCCCCATGTGTGAGCACAGAGAGCAGTTAGAAGAAGCCTTTATTTTATGTTAGCATGCATAGACATGTTCCTCTCACTAAAGGACTGGGAAGTCTTCCTGAAATGTCTATGCATACATACTCCATCTGCTCCCATGTTAGCCTATATCCCAGGTAAAATGCAGTAAATTGCTTCCTCAAGGCAGAGTCTGGCTTTTAGAATAGGAAGTCAACATTGCACAACCAGTAATTCATATGCAAATGAATCTTTCTGGAACATTTTAGTTAGAAAAAAACATAGAATGTATCCAGAATCTTAGAATTCACGCTGAAAAATAAAAAAGAATAGAATCAAGGGAGTTTTATTGACTTTAGGCTTAGTTGATCCTTTGGTTTCATTCTCTGATAAGTGAGCAAGGTCTAGCCCTCCATGGACACTGGGAATGTGATTTATGGCATGCACCTTGGCAATGAGTCACTCTAGACTCCATGTGCCCACTGTATCAGCATCTGTGCCAATCCATGAATAAAGAACAGCAGAAATTCTTGGTGGGTCTTTTCCCCAAATCCTGGCAGATCCTCTTATTTATTTTTTTTTTTTCTGTTGGAGTGAGGAGATAGAATGTCAGGAGGGATGGTCACAGATAAGACAGAAGTCTGGAGGAAGGGTGTAACACCCAAGGTTTGAAATATTATACTGTTTTTTAAAAAATCTGTTATTACTCAAGTAGGCTATTCTTATCAACATGCAGAATTCCACATGCTTCCAGGAATCTCTAATCTTGAAGTATGGAAATGAAAACATAGCCAATGGTTTGGCTGCAAAGTTTTGTTAACTTTTTCAAAAGTCGACTTTAGGATATACTTCTTGTATGAATTTACTGTTGCCTATAGCAGTTTTTCCCGAATGAATCACCATGTAGAAATCAGTGATTTAGAACAGTCATACTACCTGCTTTAAAAAACATGAAGCTTAAGGAAGCACTAATCTAAAATGTAAGGGGCAGGGTTAACACTTAACTACCTCCACAGGTGGGAGATACTGTTACTCATATCCTGACTCAGTATTATCCACAGGTAAAGGCTTCCTGCATTTCTGGTGGGAGTTTCACCTTTAGCTGTGTTCTTTTGCTTTTAGTGAATGAAAACATCATGCTTTGGCTTTTTCATCTTTCCTGGGGTGGGCTTGGGAATGGACCTATAATGGTTTAAAGGCAGTAAGTGGGATGAAGGGAAAGGGGCAAGGGGCACTACTGGCTCTTTCTGTACTATATTCTAACACTCTAGAGTGTGCCCAGTGATCTCAAAGACTGTGAGGAAATTCTGGATAGAAATTAATTTTAAATTTGTCTTTTAATAAATAATACATTTTTATGCAATGGATAGCAGAGAGAATTCAAATAAATAAGTCAGGAAGCAGCAACTCACTATGCCTGGAAGAAAATGGGGTCAAGAAGTAAGCAAAAGTATCAAGTGAAAAATTAATTCATTTCCATTTATTTAAAAAAATTTGTTAAGTATTGAATCCTTGTAACCTAAGGATTTTTTTTTTCTTTTAAGATTTTGCTTTGGTAGCAATTACATTTGGCATATAGCCAAGATAATCAAATGTTTAGGTCTGGAGCACTGTCTAATATCAAGTATGAAGAGTCCCCAATAACAGTTCACACAGGGTAACATGCTCTCATTTCTGAGCACAGGAAGTAAAAAACAACTTTGTAATCCGATTTCACATTTTTCATTCCTAATATAAAATGTGTTCTCTTGAGAGTGTAGACTGTCTAAATTAGCCACACCAAGCCAATCAAATGACATGGGTGTTATTTCTAATGCTGACTTCACATTCACAGCTGGGATAGTGTGGGAGATTATAGATATATGGCCTGTAAAGAGTTATGAATCTCTGTTTATTTTATTAAATATTACAAGACATGCCCCGAGGAGGACAGATCAATAATGGGCCTTGTGGTTTCCTGATGGAATGCTGCAATTATTTTCTTCCATTACAACTTAAATATAATTCAATTTTACTCATCTATCATCTTTATGGTAGTAATTAAAAAAATCACTGAATACTTGCTTCTCTACCTATGCATAATATTCCTTGTTTGCATCTTGTTTTGATTTTTTTATGTTCCTGAAAATTATTATAATCATTTTGCTGTCTCCCTTTGATGGTTCTGAGCGATGACCCTTTAACTCTGGCACTCCAGAAAGGAGATGGAAAATTACTACCTTACGTTTCCTTTATTTTTGGAAGAAGTTGGCTACTTGTCGAGTTAGAGTATGAATGATATTTTAAAAACAAGGGAGCTTGATACAAACAACCTGTGAGGTTGACTTTTTCTGGAGTTCTTTTATCTGCAAATTCTTAATGCAAAGTTTGAATTAAAGCACAGAGGCAGAATAACCTGCAGAGCAATAGTAGGTGGAATTTTAAGTCAGAGACAGACTTCTTGAGTGTACCACAATTAGAGTCAGTGGTCCCCCCCTCCCATCATGGCTCCTCAGTCTATCTTTAAAAAATAGCAAATCTTAAGAGCCATGAGCAAAGTAAGTTGTGTGGAGTCTGTTCACTCATAACGGGTAGGGGGATAAGTGAAAGACTCCTGTGAGAAAGAGAACCACAATTTACTCCTTTTCTGGGAACAATATGATCATTTGAATTTGCCTTTCTTTTCTTAAATGTTTGTTTATAAGATTTTATTATTATTTAATTTTCTATTACTTTTATTTTATGTGTATGTATTGCCTCCATCCATGCGTGGAAGTAGATCTGTGTTGTGAGATACCCAAAGAGGTCAGAAGACAGTGTTGGATTCCCCTGGAACTGGAGTTACAGACAGTTGTTAGCTGCCATGTTGGGTGTTAGGAATTGAACTCCGGTCCTCTGCAAGATCAGTCAGTATCAACTGCTTCTTTATAAAAGTGTTTCTTATAATAGTAGCTATATTTATTATGAACCTAGGACTAAGGACTGTTTTTGATATTGTGCTTGTCCACACCATAAGTTCTGCAGGAGGGAAGACCAATTCTGAGAATGTAAATAAGCTGTCATGACCATTAGGTAGAAAACAGTGGGGTGCAGGGCTGAACCTTAGTTTGGCTACAGTATCCTTTCATTAGGCCACACTGACTCCAAAGAGCTAAATTTATGGTTATCTTATTGTATCAAGTACAGTATAGACATCATCCCACATTTTCATGAAAGACTGTGAGATAGGTTTTGTTACCTGTATGTTATTGATGAGACCCAGCTTTCAAGATGTTAAGTAACAGCAGAAGTCACACAACAGGTATGCAGTGAGTTAGGCCTTTTCCCCACGTGTGTGCCTTTCCCCCCTCAGGTGACCCGTCATTGGTCATTAAGATGACCAAAATGATGGGGAAAATATTTGCTGCAAGTTTTTAGTTTTGTTTTGTTTTTTTGTCTTTTTGAGACAGGGTCTCCCTGTAGCCTCAGCTGTCCTTTAACTCACTATGTAGGCCAGACTGGTCTTGAAATCACAAAGATCCAACTGCCTCTGCCTCCCAAGTGCTGGGATTAAAGGCGTGCACCACCACGCCCGGCTAGTTTTTAGTTTTATGCTTTCAAATGCAAATGTAACAGAGAAATAGTTTAAGGCTGTTAGTTAAGCACTACAACTTACATAGTAAGATAGTTGTAGATTCTGAGATTTAAAAAATTTCTCCTATCCAATGGGGATTTTTATTTGTAGGAGGTTGTCTCAATGCATTCTAATTCCTTTTTTTTTTTTCCTGAACTTGTCATGTTAATATGTTTCTTATATCTGACTAGTGGAGGTTCTAGTAACTTTGAAATAAATTAACTAAAATATTAATGTTACTTAACCCCAAATGTAAGGAAGAGTTTTTTTTTCCTCTGTAAATTTGAATCCTTACAAAATATCTATATTAGAGCCACTTTTTTATTATTTTTATTTTGCATAATAATACGTCACTTAGGGAGTACGCATTACCTTAAAACAATCTGAATCATATGTCCTCTAGTGGTTAGGAGATGTTATAAGCCACAGTAAGAACTTGTCACCCTTTATAGAGAAACCACAGTTTGCGGATTAGCATACCATCCAAGCATCTGTGTCTATGCTCACAGCTTAGCTTGACATAATAATTGGTACTGCTTAAATGCCTGTACATCCAATAGCTTGTGCTTTGTTATAGTCGACATTTTTTTTTTTTTTTTTTTTTTTTTTTTTTTTTTTTCTTTTTTTTTTTGTTTTTTTTTTTTTTTTTTTTCTTTTTTTTGTTTTTTTTTTTTTTCTTTTTTTTTTGTTTTTTTTTTTTTTTTTAATACACCTCAAACCACCCCCACACAAAAACAACACAAAACCAACTCATACCCCAACAAACCACCAACTACAAATACAACCTCCACCCAAACACCCAACAACTACGCCACCCAACCACCACCCAAAACAACACCGAAAACACACACCAAATCTAAAATCAAAACACCCCCCATAAAAATCCACCAAACCCACTACACACCACACACCACAAACACCACAACCACAAAAAAAACAAAAAAAAACAACAAATCACCAAAAAAAAAAACAAAAAACAAAAAAAACAAAAAAAAACCCAGGTGGGGGGGGGGGGGGTGTGTTGGGGGGGGCGGTGGGGGGTGGGGTGGGGGGGGGGGTGTGGTTGCGGGGGGGGGGGGGGGGTGGGGTGGCGTGGGGTGGGGGGGTGTGGGGGGGGGGGGGGGGTGTTGTGGGGGGGGTGGGGGGGGTGTTTTTGTTTTTCTTTTTTTTTTTTTTTTCTCAAAACAAGCACCTTTTTTTTTTTTTTTTTTTTTCTTTTTTTTTCTTTTTTTTCCTTTTTTTTTCTTGTTCTTTTTTTCCCCCCCCCCCCCCCCCCCCCCCCCCCCCCCCCCCCACCCACACCCACCCCCCCCCCCCCCCCACCCCCACCACCCCCAACCCCCCCCCCCCCAAACCCCCCCCCAAACCCCCACCCCACCCCCCCCCCCCCCCCCCCCCCCCCCCCCACACCCCCCCCCCCCCCCCCCCCCCCCACCCCCCCCCCACCCCCCCCCCCACCAACCACACCACACAAACCAGCCACCCGCAAAAAAAAACACAAAACCAAACACCCCCCCCCCCCCCCCCCCCCCACCCCTTGGGTGTTGGGGGGTTTGGTGGGTGGGGGGGTGGTTTTTTTTTTTTTTTTTTTTTGGGGGTGGGGGTTTGGTGGGTTGTGGTGTGGGGGGTGGGGGGGGGGGGGTGGGTGTGGGGTTGGGGGGGGTCCGGGGGGTGGTGGGGGGTGGTGTGGTGGGGGTGTGGGGGTGGTGGGGTGGTGGTGGTGGGTACGGTGGGGGGGTGGGTGGGGTTTGGGCGGTGGGGGTGGGGTGGGCGGGTGGGGGGTGTTTCGTGTGGTTGGGGTGGGGTGTGGGGGGGGGTGTGGGGTCGGGGGGGGTGGGGGGTTGGGGGGGTTTTTTTTTTTTTTTTAGTATTTTGTTGTAGGGTGTGGGTGTTGGGAAAGCTGTCAACCCATGAAGGGAAAAACCTGAACAGACTGGAGTCCAAAATGACAACTCCAAGAAATTAGACTGTTTTCTCTCACCCACTTATTGCCCCTTTCCCAAAGCCAGGGAACAACTGCGGAGAGGAGGCTGGTAGATTTTAAGGGCTGGGAGAGATAGGGGTGATCCTGAGGCTACAGGAATATAGTCTGGACTCCTGATTGATCAACATGCCTGTGCATACAAGCTTCTCCAACTGGACTATGGGAACCTTGGGTTGTTCAAAATTTGGACATAGATACATGCAAAATGCACCAATTACCTAATTGTATGACATACTGAGTAACATCAATGTTATCTGCAAACAACTGTGTCATTATATTGTAGAATCCCTTAAAAATAAAAATTAAAAAAAGGAAAAAAAAACAACAACAATCTGAATCAATACTAATTTGGAATGTTTATAAAGGTTCACTGATAAATGGGTAAAAAAAAGCAGGAAAGATGTTTAAGATGAATTTGTAATTACTGTGGATGTGTAATCTCATATGGTTAGAAATAATTGCAAATAAGCCCTTTAAGAGTCATAGTAAAAAAGCAACAAATGTCTGCATCGTGAAAATCAAGACTATATTCTGATAGAAGGAATGTTAGAATCAACAGCATAGGTATTTAATGGACAGGTACCTGTGGCTTAGGATAAGTTTCAGAAACTGCATCATATGGAGACAAGCTCTGAAGCACAAAGAGCTCACAGGTAAAGATGGTATGCTCTGGGAGTTACCAGGTGACTCAAGAGGGCTTTCCTCATGTCAATGTGAGAAGATGCCTGGGAAAAGCCTGGCAAGATAACTCATGAAGTATGAGTGTGCAGAAAGCAACATACCATGATCAAATGCAAATCAGGCCTGATATCCCTGCTGGATCCCCTGAACATAAGATGTTCTTTCTTGGCACTCTGTGCTTGATACTACTGTTTTGAGCCGGGCGTGGTGGCACACTCCTTTAATCCTAGTACTTGGGAGGCAGAGGCAGGTGGATGTTTGTGAGTTCAAGGCCAGCCAGGTCTACAGAGCAAGTTCCAGGACAGCTGGGGCTACAGGGAGACCCTGTCTTGAAAAGACCAAAAAAAAAAAAAAAAAAAGAAATGTGTTTTGCATATGATGGAGAAGTTGGGGGAGCTGGGAGCCCCTCTGGTGGATCTGCTCACTGAGGACTGGGCAGGAGGAGCCCATGTAGAAAGGGACTTCAGCTTATATAGCTTCCTTCAGCTTATCTACAGAACTCCCTTGTCTCCCCATCCATGTATTGGAATTATAACAAAACTACTTGATATCCCTCTAGTCACAAAACTTCATGCCAAAATAAAGACTCTGTTCCAAGATATTATTAGAAGGGTCACCTGATATATGGCCAAGTTAATCTGCCAAGACAAAATGGAATCATCTTATTGCTCAGAGGCTTTTTAACAGGTTCAGTCCTGTAAATCATTTTGTTTTCGTGAGACAAATGTTCTTTCTGCCTTCATTTTTAAGACAAAGCTGGGAAATCACTATATGTTGATTATTGGAGCTGGGTATGTGAAAATGGATGCAGTCTCGGTTTCAGAAGAATTTCAGTCATTACTAAGCAGAGAAGATAAACAGGCAAACAAGTACAGGAGGTTTGCAGGTATTTTTGTCTTTACGGAATTTGGCCAGCGTGAAACTTGGCTTCCTTTGTAAGAAGACTGCATTGGCAAGTTCCATCTTGTTTCCCACAAGAATTTTCGAGATGGGAGTGATAATGGTTTCAGGTGTGGCATTTGGACATTTTTCCTGCATGATAAAACTGGCCTACATTTTATTGGAAAACCCTGCCTCTTCGTTCCCTTTGGAATACTAAAAAAGTCAGAGGGGGTGAGATAAAGTTCAGAAGTGTTTTGGAGAAATTCTAGAATCAGTAACAACTTCTACAGCTTGAGGTTGAAATGTACAAAATAGAACTATGAGGTAAGATATCAATATGTTCTTGCAAAGTCAAGTATCTTTACCCTTTAAGAGAACAAAATTCGAATATCAAGGTCACATGCCCTGGATGCCTCTGAGGAACTTCTAATAACAAGCTCCTTTCACATTTGTATCACTCAAGCTGTTTACAGGATGCAGGAAAAGTGTTTCCTTTGAAATGCTATGAAGATTATAACTTTTACTTTTGAATCTCAGGTTTTCTGAAAGCCTTTTTAGATCTCATCCATTCTTTTGTATTTTTCAGTGTTTCTTTTGTATTTTTCCCTGTTTCTTACAGAATATACAGCATATAGTAAACATGTGCGGGGGCAATAAGTCTTAGTTGGGATATATGTATATGCATGTTGTGCATAGTCATAGCCTTTGGAAGGGAAAGAAAGGAAGGTTTTGCTTTTTTTCACCAAAAGATGAACTTTCTTATAAGTATTTTCTGAGCTCTTTAAAAAATGTAAGTTTCCATGCAGGGTAGTATCCTAGGCCACTCATCAAGCCAGCCACACGGTTCTGAATTCATATGCCCTGTATTCCCCCCAGAATTGGGTATTTTCTCTTACTGAGTATGTAGTCTATGTTTTTCCTGGCTGCACTTATAACTTTTATTTCTTAGACTGAAAATAGCTGAGATACACATACATTTCCAAAGCCCAAATGTCTTCAGAAAGTATCCAGAGTGGTACTGTTTGTTCAGTTCTGATCACTGAGGTCACTGGGTTAGGAAGCACAGCCACGCCAGGTGCAAAGCTTGGTTCAATACCATAATGTCCGAGGTCACAATGGACTCCCACTATGCTGGTACCCTTCCTCTGGCACCAGTGATCAAGTGACTAACAGGAAAAATTCCTTGCCCATAGACAGTAAATTCTATTGTACTTAAGTCAAAACACTAGTAATTTTCCTATCCTTTCCTGTGAAAATACCTTTTAAGTAATGATCATCAGTCCAAGACCAAAAACGTTACAGATATGAAACTCTACATTATAAAAATAATTTTTCTTTTAGTTATATTCATTTTTAGGTGTGCGCATGTGTGCGTATACATGGATACATGCTTGTGTGTGAACATGCGTGTAGAGGCCAGAGGTCGACCTCAGGAGCTGTTTTCTTATTTCTTTGAGATAGGCCTCTCTCGTTGGCTGGGAGCTCACCAGTTAGGTTAGGCTGGCTGGCCAGTCAGCCCTGGCCATCTCCTTTCCACACACTGCTATTATAAGAGTGCATCATGGGTTTTACATGGGCTCTGGGGATGGAACGCAGGCTCTCATGCTTGCACCAGAAACATTTTACTGACTCACCTATCTCCCTAGCCCCACGTTAATTTCATAAAATATGATTTTAGTCATAAACGAAGATCAATTTCTTAATTTTCTTACAAAGAATTTGTAAACATTTTGGATACCAGTCATTTACCAATCACAGAAAAGCCCTTGATATCCTTTTCTAGACTGATATTTATTCTGCTTTCTACCTTTTTTGTAAGTAAAAAAAACTATATGACTTACCCTATTGAAACAGTGCTCATGGTTGGGACCATAAAAATGCTGGAGACATCTCACATTGTTCTTATTGACAATTTTGTTGAAGAATTCATTGACAAATTTGATGGGGAATGCACAGACTGCAGATCGATTCATAGGCTCAGCAGAATCTGGCTTGCTTTGTGCAAACACCCCATAGAGAATGTCATCATTTGGGGTGGCTCCTATTTGCTTGGCAAGGTTGGCCCCAGGTTTACTGACATAGGCGGCTTGGAGGATATTAAACACTTCCTCCCTAGTGGATCTCTTTCTCCTCTTTTCTGTGAGAATACACTCCAGAGGCATTTCCATGTAGGAATGCAATCCAGAGTCTGCAGAACAGAACCTGATTATTCTTGTGTGAAAAGTCTGAGCATCCAGGGTCTCCTTTTGGACAGTCAGAAAGTAAATAAAATGGTTGCTTTCAAAGGCGTGTATGTACTTTATGGGATAAGAATCTCGGAACTCAGGTAGGACATCAATATAGGATTGGTCTGTCAAAAACTTAAAGCCATCTTGGGTTTCCTTCAGCCTTCTCACTGATATCGAATGCAATGAATGATCTGGAAGGTAGGAAGAATTGATCGTGTTCCCCACAAAGAAATTGACGAACCGCTCTTTTTCAGACAGGAGGACTTTGGCTCCAAGGGCGCTTACCAGACAGTCAGGACACTGGCCTGACTCTTCGTCTACCTCTGGGGAGAACATGCAGTGGACCTTGGACTGTATGTCAGCAGGGTTGTCAGGCGGAAGGACATGGCGCTGGCAGGTTCCTCTGTTGACGCTGCCACAGCTAATGAGCTGGTCATCGTAGTATGTGTCAACAAACAGGGCCACATTGATGTTATCTTTCCAAATGCCTCCTGACAAATTGGCTTTGCTGCTGCAGTCCTGACATGGAAAACAATCTGGGTGTTCCAACACAGGCCCAGTCTTGTACTCAGCCACTTTCTGAAGGTCTTTGTCATTTAAAACATAAATGTAGTTTGTGGCTCCGAGGTAAATATAATGCTTATACAGAATGACATTCTGGATGGGAGTTTCTGCTGTGAAGTTGGGAAGTTGATACTTCATGTTCACATTCATCTTAGACTTCACCAGGGCCTCCTTGCACTCCCCATGGCTCCTCTGCAGCAAGGTAAACAGCAGCACGAAGATGCCAGGTGCCAGCGCAGTGGAGGCCTTCATTGTGAGAAGCTGATCTGCCAAGACACGTTGGAGGCAAGAACAGTTTAGTCGTCAGTAGAAACGAAGAAAAAAAAAAATGGAAGCACCAAGCGATCAGAAATAACACTTCCTAATTGGGATTTTTACAAAGAATGAAAACAAAAACTGCTAGCTAGCTTCACATAACGAGCCATTGTCCTACTGGACATGACTCCACATAGTTTAATTTTAGAAATCAAGCCACGAACGAGTAATTTTGGAACACCATTATGAGATGCAAACAATGCCCTGTATGAAGGCCCATATGCAGCAACTGAGAAGCATTCAGCGGTGAAATAAGAAACATAGCACATTTCTTTCTTAACCCCTTGCTGGTTGTTTAATGTGGTTTCATATCTGTGGCTAATGACTAGGTTGATATTTAAGCTTTCTGGGTTAGTCAAGTAAAGGAACTGTGGTTCAGATTCATTTATTCTAGAAATCACAGCAGGCATTGTTTCCTTGGGAGCATGTAGAATCACTAGGCTAAATTTAGCTTCCTTTTGGAAGAAAACAATCATAAATCCTAGAAGCAATATGATCACATGCTGTTTATAGGGTTTTGTGTGCAGAGAAAAGGTATGGTTATAATTTGGCTATAGTTAACCTATTGTTTCAGACAGACCGATGCTTACTGCAAGATCACTGGGACTTCAACATAAAAAGCAGGCTGAAAAATGTGAAATAAAATTTAATCTTGAAAACTAAAGTTTTAGAACTACTTAGGGAAAAACAACATATTGTTCATTATCAAGTCAAAAAGCTGTTTAGTAAAAGGAACATTATTTCAGCATTCCATTGTACACACATGGACCAATATTTCTCCCAGGAAACATGATTGATTTGTTATTCAAAAATTTAAGGGGCACAGGTTAAAACATGTGAATTCCATGTATAATAGCTAAGGGTAGATGCAGGGCAGCGATATGTTGGAAAGAAAAGGCCTAAGAATAAAAATGAAATAGCTATCACTTTTGCTTTCTGACAGGGCAAAAGGACACTTTAAAACCATTCTCGGCATTATATCTATGTTAAAGACTAACTTTCGGTTTATGAAATCGCAATAAAATTCACTGAATCCCTACTATGTGCAAGGCTATGCTTACACCATGGGAAATGGAAAATGTGTCACAGTCTCTGCCTTTTGGTAAGCGTAAAAAGTCATTTATCAGTAACACACATATACTGATGATTACACTACCTGGTATCACAACACTCCATACAGCACAACCCCCAAACTACAAGCATCAAGGGAAATGGAGATGGCCTCTGCTCAGGATTCTGATTATGAGAAATGGTACATGTTCATTATGTTGTGAGGTCCAGAAGAGAAAAGACAGTATCTGTTTGACTCATTACTGTATTCCAAGTATTGGGCACAGAGCCTGGAACACAGCTGGTATTAAACAAAAAATATATTGAATCAGTGAGTAAATAAAACTTAAGCAGTAAGTTCAAAGTCACAAATCTGCAGGAATGACTAGTAGGCCTCACACTGTCACCAGGAAGCAAGTGCTTGGAATAAGTGTCAGGTGAAATTTCTGAGCAGACAGAGCATTTGTGCCAAGAAACAGAGGTGGATAATGAGAAAGATATTGAGGAAAAGCTGCCCTTACTGGGAAAGGTGTGTGACTGGTCAAGGTGAGACAGTACCTGCTGTGAGTGAGGCAGTAGAAAGGAGAGTCAGGTAGGACTGTAAATTCAAAACTCAACCATAGTGGTGTACCTGGAAACTTAGAATAAACAAAACAAAACAAAAACTGCATGCATCTGTATAGAAGTGATACTTAAAACAAAAACCGGTGTGTTTGTGGTGCGACTGAATGAGAGGTGGCCAATGAACTTTTATAGGTGAATACTGTATTACAGGACTATGTTAAGGAGTGAATGAGGGCTAAGGTCATTCAGACATTACCAGGAAGCATTACTGCAGGGTCATAGAAGCCAGGTGAGGGTCTCAAGAAGCATGGTCTGCATGGAAACAATGGATTTAATAGTAACCATTAATAGCAAGGGTGTTAAAAGTTCGGGGGGAATGTGTGTTGAGGAAGTAGAATGGTTTTCCAAGGAAGAATAAGCAGAAGACAAAACCAGATTCAAGTGGAGTTTATTGTTACTTATTGCCCTTCTTCAGAAAGCTCATACATAGTCCCTTGGTGGAAGCAATGAGTTAGAGAGCTATGGGAATCTAAAGGAAGAGCGACCGGCCAGATAGTAAATGACGCTGGGGCTCAGTCTTCGAGGAGGATGGAGAATGAGGATTTCTTGCAGGCACAGGGGTTTATGCAAAGGCAGAAAACCAGGAAGAGCAAATGCCATGGGGAGGCTAGCAGCAAGCAGCAGAACCTGAGAACTGGGACAACAGACACACACAGAGAGGAAACCGACCATGCACAAGCCAAAGAAGTATTTCTAAGATCCCAGGAATAGAAGGGAGGTCATGTTCTCAGAGAGCAAAAGAGAAGTTAGATGAAAACACACTAACAGTTAAGGGGAGATATCAATACCCCCAAAGTAAATCAGGGCACATGAACATCGGTTAAAAGTGATGGATGTAAAATCAGGGCATATGAAAGTGATGACTTGAGAGGCAACAACAGATGAACCCTAAATGCAACAGACAGGAAGAAATAACAAAAATCAGAGCAGAAATCAATGAAATAGAAACAAAGAAAACAATACCAAAAAAAATTAATGAGTCCAAACGTTGGTTCTTTGAAAGACTAAACAAGATAGACAGACCTCTAGCCCAGTTAACAAAAAGAAAGAAGGAACAACTCCAAATCAATACAATCTGTGATGAAAAGGGAAATATCACAACGGACAAGGAAAAAAA
>VZQC01010470.1:262299-302166 GCA_009823505.1 Rhizomys pruinosus | reverse complement strand
AAAAAACCCTAAAAAAAAGAAAGTAATGGATGTACAGGAGAGAACAGAGCCTTCAGCTGGATGAAGAGGTTCAAGATATTCACAGCAGCGTATGCAAGCAGAGGTTAGCTCTAAGGGCTCCTTTAAGGCAAGATACATGGTGCTGTGACTTCCTCTTCGTGTTTGTAAAAGACAAAAACTCAGGGCAGTTAGTCAAGGACACAATGACCTTCAGAGTCCATGTGAAGGTATCTGGTTGAAGATATAGGCTTTGAAGCAAAGCAAAAGCAAAGCTAGAAAACCACAGTTGTACCAGAGGGCACAGCAAAAATTTGAATGAGGTGAAGAGCTAGAAGGGATATAATCCACATAATCATAAAAATAGCAACATGCATCGAGTGCTTACCACACACCTGCCATCCTTCTAAACCCTCTGATTTATCTGCACAAACATCCTATGAAGAAGGAAGTATGATTATCTTTCTTCTGGATACCCACATGTGTCAGAAGTCACCCAGTTAAACTCAAAATGCAATTCCAGGCCTAACAGACAGATGTTTCACTAACATCAAAGCAGCTTCCTGAGCTCAGAGAGATCCAAACTCCAGGAGACATTAGTCAGGCCTCTGATGCCAGCTCTTCCCTGGGTAGCCATGTGACTTAAGTCCTGTCCATCCACTTAAGGACTGTCCATCCATCCCTAGGCCCAGGGTGTAATTGTTTTTGAGTATCAAAAAGAAAGAAGTCTCTGAAGACATCTGCCTATTTTAGCGTGTATAGAAAGAAAAGGAATTGAACTTATGTATATTGTTTTGAAATTTATTACCACATTTTTGGTGCTAGTGAAGGAAACAAGAAGGAATGAAAAGAAAGAAGGATTAGACACAAATTGTCTACCAGTCTAGAGAACATTATGTGAAAAATTAAATGTTTTCTAAATATGACATATATCAGTATATCTTCCAAAACTTCCAAAACATCATTTCTGTATTCTCCAGAAAATATGATAAAAAGGAATTAAATGAACCATTACTGCCCAAAGGAAAGACACACAACGATACAACTAATTCGTACCAAAGGTGAGGCCCATTGAGAGCACTGGATGTGCATGACTTGTAGTTTGCTTTTGTAGAGGAGTCTTCAAAATGATCTTTTCTCAATTTTATTTTTACAGCATGAGGGATTACATTATGTTTTAAAAGTAACATTCATATCTTAAGGTTGATATATATGTCAGTCACTGTTAAATCTTAATTAGCTAGAATTCAGGAAATGTACAAATGAGTGTTTTGATATCTTATTTGGTGAGACAACAGATCAAAAGAAAATCAATAAGGGAAGGATTGTTTTTAAATCTAAAGACAAGAACTTTTCAGAAGACACAGTGGAGTCTGTGCCCACTTCTCCCACACCTTCTTTTCATTAGCTAACAGTGATGTCATGTTTCAGCCTGAGAAATCAAAGAAAATGAGCCGCATCATCAACAACAGGATTTTCATTTAAAACCTAGGTTTCTATTTAATCTTTAGATGAGAAAATTTCATCACTTAATCCATTCCATCCTCTTAACCATTTCAGGTAGTTAAAATCTGTCCCCTAAATGGGGGCTTATTGCTCAGACCGGATCTCTTGGAGATGTTTGTCCCTTCCTAAGGAGAACAGGGAGACAACTGAATGATCATCAAATGGCCAAGTGCACAGACTCTTGGGGAAGGTGACAGGACTTGAATCTATCCACTCATTACATGATCTTAGACAAATACCTATGCTCTCATCTAAAATATTAGAGTGATTATATGCTCTATCTCACTTGTGAGAGTTATTCTATGAATTCAATGAGTGAATCCAGTGAAGCCACTAAGAATAATGCTTGCACATAGTTGGTAAACAAAATTCCCTATTATCTTTGTTCACACCTTCAGAAAAGACTGATGAACATCTACAATGTTCCAGATACTAAAAAGCGGGCCGAAGACACAAAGACGAATACATTACTTTCCAACTGTCAGTGGGATCACGACCCATCAGGAAAGACAATCATATTTTATTTTAAACTCAATATGAGAAGACCAAAGAAGGGAAACATAGGGAAGTTAAGTGGACTTGGCAATCAATTATAGTCCTTTCCTCATAAGTACTCTAATCTTGAAGAGAAGCCGTGGACAAAACTTGGCCTTAGTTGCTGCAATGAAGATAAGCTGTATGACCCAAAGCAAGTCACTCAACTATCTTCTACTTTGTAAGATGCTGGTATGAAACCATCTGCATGCCAAGTTCTCTGACACTGGCTTAGGACAACCTATTTTGTGCATCTCTTCCTAATTTGCACTGCAGTGGTGAACCTATCTAGACAGCCTGGATTCAGCATGATGGCAGTATTTACATTGCAGAAATGGGCAAATAGCACAAATCAGAGCTTTTTTCTCCCACAGAAGGATGTTTGTTAAAGATTTGCCAGCATTCCTGGGCTGAACTGATGACCTCCACAGTATGTTCTAGCTCTAACAATTTAGATCTCCAAGATGGCTTTTCTACAATTACATGCCACTCTGATGCCATCAACTTGGCATGAATTACTTACTTCCCCAGCTCTATGCCAGATCTGGCTGTGCCAGCAATTTTAAATTGGTAGTGACTCCAGAAGTACTCTCAGTATTTTGATAAATTTATTCCTGTGATCCATCGAAATCAGGCTTTCAACATAGATTGTCTTTTTCAGTGCTTCTGCTTAATGTTTTCTTTGTGAACTAGTGCTAGCCATTTAACTGACTTTTGAGTTTTTTACTAAATGGAACATGTAAAGATGATTCAAACAAAATGACTAATTCATTCTTTTGAAATGTTGGGTACATGTCAGGTAAAACTGAATCACCCATAAAACATTTATTTCTTTTCAGTTGATAGTAAAGATACTCTCACTGACCAAACATTTCCTGGGAGTGAACATTTCAGTGGGACTCTGGCCATTAAACTTTTGGCATTTAAGAGCATTTTGATTAAAGAAAGATTATTAGCTATGAATTCAGGCTCGGCATAATTTTCTGACCAGCCATTCAACACTTCCCTGCTCTCACTTTAGTTTTCTCATTAAAATATTCTGTGTTGGTCTTATAACCAACACGCCCCCCTCCAAAATCTGGCAATACAATGATTTTTCTAAATAGTTATTAACCAGCATCTGTCTCTATCAACAATTCTGCCACCAACAAAAGCATGGTGCTGAGTCAGGCATGGCAGTGCACACCTTTAATCTCAGCACCCAGGAGGCAGAAGCAGGTGGATCTCTGTGAGTTCAAGGCCAGCCTCATATACTTAGTGAGTTCCAGGCCAGCTGGTACCACAGGGAATCCCTGTCTTAAAAAGACCATACCAAACCAAAGCAAACCAAAGCAAACCAAAAACAAAACCAAACAAAAATCCCCAATAAACATGGTGCTACATTCAAGTAGATTCTTCAGGGGGGGAAGAACACACATATACACAACAGGTGTAATGAGATATCTTTTCAATTTTTAACTTTTTGACAAAGGGTATCCCAGTAGTCCAAGCTGGCCGGGAACTCACTATGTAGACCAGGCTGGCCTCCATCTCCCAGAGTGCCTCCTGCCTCCTCCTTCTGAGTGCTGGGATTAAAGTTGTGTGCTATAGAATCCAACTAGGATACTTTTTTTTTTTTTTAAAGGGGAAGGTTTTGTAAACTTTGACACAATTAATCATGCTTTCATTACAAACTGATTTTCTTAGAAATCAATAATGATAGATAATTATGCTGAAAGAACCTCAGTTTACAAGGTACACTCAGTTACATCATCTCTTCTCATTATAATCAATTATAAGGTAAGCATTATGCACATTTTTTAGATGACAAATAGGTTCAAAGAGGATAAATATTAGCTAAACGTGCTACACATGCAATCAAGGTCTTCTTGGTATTTCTAATTTTTTTTTTAAATGTGTAGTGCTTATTTGAATGGTTTTAAATTAGTTGCATTTCCTGGAAAGTTTTTATTCAAAAGGCACTTTAGTGAACACTTATTCTTACCTACACAGCACCCACTGTCTCTTCTACTGGCAGCTCCTCTGAAAGCCCTCTCTCTTCCTATCTACTGGGACTGCTAGTCAATCACATAGTTCACTCCTCACTGCACAGTGAGAATGCTCACTAGGCTGGTCTTTCAATAAGCTCTATTCTTCAAAGCCAGTGCAGCAAGGGTAAGTAACTACATGACCAAAACATGACAATGAGTCTTTCTGGGATTTGATATGGATGCTGGGAGAAGAACACTCATGCTCAGAGATCACAACCACTAGGGTTTCTGAGGGCCCTCTTTACTTATTGTGCAGGAAAAGCTAGCCTGGGCATGAAGCTGATGCAGCGGGCAGAAGAGCCTGGGCAGGGAGAAAGAGGTGGTTCTCGATATCATCTGAGTACCTGTAACCCACTAGGTTTTAAGCCAACAGGAGTCAGTAAAATGTTTCTTTCCTTCTCTCTTTTTTGGTGAACAGTTTCATAATGATTCTTTATTCTTTCAAGTCTGGAGGAAACAATGCCCAGGAGAACATACTTAGAAATTTGTAAGTTTACACACAAGGGTCAAATGCATAAAAGTAACTTTACATAAAATATTCAGATAAATGGGATAAGATGGTTTCTTTGTGTGCTTGAAGACTTTCAGCATTCCACTTGGCACTCAGTAACATGTTTATTAGTTAAGATTTCTGAAGAACTGTCCTGGCCTTTACTCTTACTATATAATTCTGCAATAATTTACAATGTATAACAGCATTATCTCAAGATGAAAATAATGTAGATAAGTGATGAGTCAAGATAGAAAACTGTAAAAGATTTGAATACTATGTTTAAGTGTTTAAAAAGGATTTGTAATTCTGGAAAATAGCCGAGATGACATTTTAAGAAAGTCAAACCATAAAAATAGTTACTGCTGAATTTATTGGAAGATTTGCATGAGTGAAATCCTAAGGAAAATTTTTGGTTATTTCTACATTTACACTATTTCCATGAACTTTTAAAAGTAGGATCATAAGGGTTGGAAAGGCTCAGTAGCTAAAGCACTTGCCATGCATGTGTGAAGACCTGAGTTCGGATCCCCAGAGCTCACGTAAAGCTGAACACGGTAGCACGAATGTCTCTGATTAGTAGCTGTGCTACTGCAAGATGGGAGGTGGGAACAGAATATGCAGAAGTGGGCGGGCCAGCGTTCCTGGCATACACAACTATGAATAAGAGACCCTGTCTCAAAGAAGGCAGGACCAACACTGAGGTTAACCTCTGACTTCCACATGTCTACCCCTACGCACAGGTAAGAAAAAGCGGGATCATACAGTTATAGCAACAGGATTCCAACCAGAAACTCCTGATGCCACTTCAAGTCTGTATTTGTAATCAGCCACTGCTTTTGAGGAGTCACAGTGTGCTATGTCACATGACATCGAACAGACACCTGTGAGCATCCACTAGGTGACAAGTACCGAGAACCTCTGCCTATAGTGTTTAGCCTGTTGATTTGAGGGCAGCAGGATAAACTCTATACACTGAATCTGTAGCTTAGCGAAAAGTAAATGGAACCACAGGACTACTGAGAAAGCAATTTCAAAACAGGTTTTACTAAATGTTTGAGTCTTATGCCTCAAGATTCATTTCTTATATGGTCATCGGTATACCATTTCAAGATCCTTTCTTTTCTTATTGTTATTAAACTTTTTCTGTAAGTCATACATCATTTCTCAATCAAATCTAGAGTTGCTTCCCTTTCCATGCCTCCCACCCCTCCCAAGTCCCTGCACTCTGCCATACTTGTCCTGCATCTTTTTCTGAGTCTTTCCGGAGTTCTTTTTCAGTTCTTTTGTAGTTCTCTTCAACTTGTATTGCTACAGTATATATACATACACACACACACACACACACATATATATATAATTATATATACATAAATGCATACATGCATACATACATACATACACATATCACTTGAATTGGAGGATTTTATTTTTCCTAATAGGTCTCATGTTTTCCTAAAGGAAGTGCTGGAAGGTTCTTCCTTGGCAATCCCAAATAACCATCTCACCCTGATAAGGCTGGCAAGGATCAAGAAAACAAATGATACTAAATGCTGGAGAGGGTGTGGGGAAAGGAGAACACTCATCCACTGCTGGTGGGAATGTAAACTTGCACATCCACTACGGAAGGTAGTATGGAGAACCCTTAAAAGGCTCAAAATGAGCCTACCACAGGACCCAGCCATACCACTACTGGGAATATATCCATCAGAATCTTCCTACTGCAGAGATACATGCACAGCCATGTTTATTGCAGCTCTCTTCACAATAGGGAAGAGCTGGAACCAACCCAAGTGCCCTTCAACTGACGGGTGGATAGAGAAAGTGTGGTACATCTTCACAATGGAATTCTGTGCAGCAGTAAAGAAAGATGATATCATGAAATTTTCAGGTAAATGGATGGAACTAGAAGATTTTATGCTAAGTGAAGAAACACAATCCCAGAAAAACAAAAGACAAATGGTATACCTCATCTGTGGATGCTAGTACCAAGTCCCTAGTTGTAAGACAAATTGAGCAACGTTAATGTTATATTCCTCATGATCTAAAGACAACTGTGCTCTTCCATTGTGAATCCCTAAACAGGTTCTAGAGCTGACCTAACATTTATTTTCAGACCTTGGGTTTTCGTCCTCGAGATCCTTTCTAATGCAGTTAGAACTCTCTCTTTCGTATGTCTGCATTTAAATAATTCAAAACACCCACGAGGCAATCTTATTTGTAGTATTTGAAGACTGGTTTGCCTGAAAGTCTCTTCATATCACTCCTTCCAAGAGCTCAAAAAACTTTCGGGGAAGAGGTGGAGTGTGGTGGAGACAGTGGGAGCTTTGGTGTTACACAGACATGAATATGATGTGAATCTCAGTTGTACCACTTCATACTGTCAGATTCTTCTTCTGCATTATGTGAGTTGGCCATGAGGGTCTTAGATAAATTATGGTCAATACTGCATTCACTTATGCAGCATACGCAGGCATCCAATAAATGTGACTCCTTTGCTTATTATTCTAAGTTCTGCCCCCAGCAGAAATGAGGAAGTTGGCAGGTGCTCCGGGGAAGACCACTTTGAATACCTGGTGGCTATTTCATCACCTTACTTCTAGCTACTGTTTACATAGAGCTATTTGCTATTTCTCCACCCTTTAGTCATCTTGTGGTTTTCCTCTAACTCAGTTTCAAATTCTTAAGTCTTTAAGATTTCCTCCAAGACAGGCCACAGTAAGGGTGTCCTGTATTAAGAAAGGAAAACAAACAGTAACCATTTGTTTAAAGAGTGAGCCTATATCCCCACAGAAACAGGAAGTATGTAGGAGGTTCCATTAAATTTCAGTTTCAAATCTTAAATTCATTTTGTCGTATAAATGAGTTCCATAATATGAATGATGGTCCAAGTTGTCAGCAAGGAAAGTAACGTGACGGATAGCCATCTAGCTTCCTGACCATCAGAACTTGGAATGAAAAGATTTGTGTGGACCCTATTTTTCTTGGGTTTAAGATAATTTTCTTAAGTCTTTCTTTCTTTCTTTCTTTCTTTCTTTCTTTCTTTCTTTCTTTCTTTCTTTCTTTCTTTCTTTCTTTCTTTCTTTCTTTCTTTCTTTCTTTCTTTCTTTCTTTCTTTCTTTCTTTCCTTCCTTCCTTCCTTCCTTCCTTCCTTCCTTCCTTCCTTTCTTTTTTCTTTCTTTTTCTTTCTTTCTTCTTTCCTTCCCTTTCCTTTTTTTTTTCCAGTCCTGGATAATGAACCAAGCAAGGCCCTGGCTCAGGTAAGCCAAGTGTTCCATCACTGAGCTACACCTACAAAGCTTTTCTTTATTTGAGAGTCTTGCTAAATTGCCCATACCATCTTTGAACTTAGCTCTGTAGTCCAGGGAGACCTTAAACTTGTCATCTTCCTATCTTAGCCTCTTGAGTAGCCAGGATGAAGGCATATACCACCAGGCCTGACTTAAGTTTTATTACTCTATCACATACATATTGCAAACTTCACGCAATTAAAATTTTTTTTTTTTGGTTTGCTGTGGTGTATCTAAAACACAGTTTATTAAATGTGGTAAGCAGGGTAAACTCATCCCATCAAGTATTTTTAAGTATCATACGAAGCTATAATTGTGAAAGGTTAAAAATTCTTCTTTTTTAAGTGAAAAATTGTACTGCAAACAGTAACTTATACATGATATGAAATTGCTACAAACAGGCAAGAAATGTCCTTAGTTTTCACACATTAAAAATCCAGATATAAATGGCTATAGGAAAAATCAGGAATAACATCTGTGTTATAATGAATGCGTCAAGGGGTGGCTGTAAACACTTTGTTGTGTGTTACATGAATGTTTCTTTGAGAATGAGCTAATGCTTTTCTTCTGATGCTAACCCAGTATCACTGCCCTCCTTCTGATAATCATTTTAGAAGTTGAAAATGACTGACTCTCAGCCTAAGAAAAAGCAATTGTGCATTTTCTAGTTGCAATACATGATTAAGATCATGGTTCAGCCCTGATATTGCAAGACTAAAGATAAAAAGAATAGAATGCTATTCTATGCTCAAGATTATTTCTCATAAATTCATAATCTGCTAGCAAACATCTTTGTCCTTTTAAGAATGATTTGAAATATTCAACTCTGGGAAAAATGAATAAATGGACATTTGTTTTACTATTGTGCACATTGTAAAAAAAAATACCAGTCAGAACATTCACTGAAGTGTCAGAGCCCTGATTGATGGACAGGCATCTACCATATTAATAAGTGGTAGCTCAGACAAGAATGTTTCGTTATCCTTGAAAATATAAAGGTTGAAATGCCCCATTGTTAAGAACATGCTAAAGCACTTTAAGTCAAAAGCATTTTCACAGCCTAATGGACATTAGAAATTCAGATTTGGTAGAAACTCTACCAGACTTTGTTTAATTAAGCTAGGAACACTGATTAAAAAAAATAAACCCAGTTGCCGGGCGTGGTGGTGCATGCCTTTAATCCTAGCACTTGGGAGGCAAAGGCAGGTGGATCTTTGTGAGTTCAAGACCAGCCTGGTCTATAGAGTGAGTTCCAGGACAGCTGGAGCTACAGGGAGACCCTGTCTCGAAAAGACAAAAAAAAAAAAAATAAATAAATAAATAAATAAATAAATAAATAAAAATAAACCCGTAAGTCATGTCTTTCTACATATATGAGTTAAAATAAACTAAGCCTAGAAACCTTTTCCTGCTGTACTCAAATACAGAGTTTGGAAAGGATGGACCTGACAGGGCAGCCAGAATGTGAACTACCGAAGACCGAAGGAGAGGAAGCGGACACATTGCTCACTAGTGAATCAGACATCCCCTACAGGGGTGGGGGGGGATGGGGGGGCTGAAAATGTCCTTGGCATAAGGAACACTCAATTCCGAATGGGAGATCTGTGCTCAGGAGGGAGTTGCTCCATTTCCTTTCTTCCTTCTTCCCTCCCTCGTTTCCTCCCTTTCCTCCTTCCTCCTCTTCTTTGTCTTCTGAGACAAGGTCTTGGTGTGTTGTCTAGGTTGCCTTCAAACTGTCTATCCACCATTCTGGCTCTTCTTCCCAAGTGTTAGGATTACAAGCATGTGACATTGTTATTGGCTGATCCGTCTCCTCTGGGTTTGTCTAACGAAAAAAAAAAAAAAAAAAATAAATGGCTGCATAGGAGAACAGGCAGTGAGTGGACGCATTCCTTCCATGGTGGCTGTCTCAAAAGAAAGAGAAGCCAGCATCCAGGGGGAAGGAGAGGAAGGGGAGAGGCATGAGCTTGGGCCCTGAACCCTTGAGTTGTTTTATCAGGTGTGACTTTCTTTGTAATACTAGTCTCACTGAGTTCTGAACTCTATTTTGCTCACCTCTAAAACCTTTTCCTGGAAGTCAGTATTAGCAAGCAGACTCTGAAGCTGAATGAACTGGGCCTCTTTTTGAAGCTGAGGCATACAATATTTTATTTTTCAGGCAAAGTAAAAACCATGATACCACTGTGAATGGAAGGAATTGACAAACCTGGTCATATTTCTTCATGGGTGAAAATAATGCAATTACGTTGAAGAAAAATTAAAAGCACCCAAACAGCAGTATGTCGAGATCAATAGATCATCAGAAAACAAACAACTAAACATACTTTCCAAAAAAAATACTTTTACATGAACAGAGAATGCCAAGCAAACCAATTCCCATGAAAATAAGACAGGACCGAAAAATAAGTATAGGATCCAGTTTCTAACATTCAGCAAACACTTTGGATGCTTGGAAAAAAAAAATCAATAAACCAAAAGGTTAGGACAACTTAAAAACAACTGTGCTCAGCATTGCATTTATATAACTGATCAATTCAAAGGAAAATAACTCAGGGCAATGTGTGTGTGTGTGTGTGTGTGTGTGTGTTTGAGTGAATAGAAAAAGAAGGGGAGGGAAAGGTCTTTTTAATTTTTTAATTTTTTTTATTTTTTGGTCTTTTCGAGACAGGGTCTCCCTGTAGCCCCAGCTGGCCTGGAACTCACTTTGTAGACCAGGCTGGCCTTGAACTCACAAAGATCCACCTGCCTCTGCCTCCCGAGTGCTAGGATTGAAGAAGGTGTGTGCCACCACGCCTGGTGGGAAAGGTCTTTTTAAAAGATCTTCTCTCACTTATAGAGGCACTGCCACACGAATGGGAACCCCTCCCACCTGCCAATGTGGTGAGGATGTGGGTGTCACAGGAGTGCGGAAGGAAGAGAAGCTCATCACATTTCAGAAAGCAGATATGGCTTGAGCTGAGTCTTGTAGTAAATGACTTGCTCAGGATCAGCTGAGCTGGGCACAGGCACTTTGGGTAGAGAAGACTCATACAAAAGCACCTTGGGGACAATGTGTGGTGCTTTCCAGAACATGGCAGTTCAGAGGCTATGTGGGCAGAGCTGGCATGGCTGAGCCATGTGCCAAACCACACAGTTGTCCTGTTGAAGGCTCTGTGCCTTTTTTTTTTTTAAGTAAGGGTCTCCCTGTAGCACCAGCTAGCTGGCTTGGAACTTGCTATGTATACCAGCCTAGCTTCTAACTCACAGAGATCTGCCTGCCTCTGCCTCCAAAGTACCAGGATTAAAGGTGTGCAACACCATTCCTGGCAAAAGGCCTGCATTTCATCCGAGGTGGGAGTCATGGAGATGGAAATACATACAGCCCATTTTGGTGCCTATACGTTGAGCCTATTGGGGTGGGAACAAGCTAAAGGCCAGAGGACAGAGCGGAAGGTCACTGTAGCTGTGAGGCATGAGGAGAACAAAGCGCAGACTCCTAAGATCAGTATTTTCACCTTATCAGCAGAGTATAGAAACCCATCTCTCCAGTGTTAATTTTCTCTATCCTACAACTAATTAGATGAAATTCAACATGTTTATTGAAGCCCTACTATGTGCTTGGTAGACAACAGCAAACATTTCTGTTCTCGTGGAAAGAATTTGCTAGCAGGAACATTCAGGTGACGATACCTATAAACAAACCAATTGTACAGTATATTAGAAGTTGGCAAGTGTTTGGGGAAGTGAAAGGCAGAGTTGTGAAATAAAGATTGTGTGGAGGGAGAGCTATGTGGCTATGAAAACCTGAGAAGGTGACTTTTGAGAAAAAAGTTGAGGAAGGACTCGGCCAAATGAGACGGGAAAGAAGATTTCTGGGCAGAGGCAAAATCTTCTCGAAACAGGGAACGTGTTAGGTGTGCCTGGATCCTGGTGACCAAAGAGGGCAAAAAAAGAATCGGAGCTTATAGGACCTTGTAGGCCATTGTGAGATTCTGGGTTCTCTTGGAGTGAAATGAGGAGGCAAAGCAGGGTGTTGAGCGAAGGAGTGATCATGTTTAATCGCAATCACCCTGAGTGTGCGACGGAAGACTTTCGGCAGTAGGCGGAAGCATAGGGAAACAGTGAGGGCAGCGGTGGACTGCTAAAGCAGTCCCAGAGTATGGAAGTGGCTGACCAAGAGGGAAACGGTGAGTGACAACAGGGCTGTGCTTTGGTTATGTTTTGAAGACAGAGCCAATGGAATTCAAATACCAGGTGTGTGAGGAAAAGAGGAAAGAACACTGAGTTTATTTGTTTGTTTGTTTTTTTGAGACAGGGTCTCCCTGTAGCCCCAGCTGGCCTGGAACTCTGTAGACCAGGCTGGCCTTGAACTCACAGAGATCCACCTGCCTCTGCCTCCCGAGTGCTAGGATTAAAGGCGTGTGCCACCATGCCTGGCTTAAAGATGACCCATGTGGGTGCTGGGAATCGATCCCAGGTCCTCTGCAAGAGCAGTCGGTGCTCTTAACCGCTGAGCCATCTCTCCGGCCCCAGAACGGTTTTATCAGTAACTGAGAATGGTTTTATCAGTTACTGCTGGTCAATCAGTGGGGTTGTTTGAGGTATGTTTTGTGGGAATGTAACGAAACTAGGTGTTTTTTTTTTTTTTTTTTTATGGCTGAGATGTTGTTAAAGCAATCAATCAAGAAGAGTTGTTGGGCATGTGATGGGATATCTGAGTCTTAGAATTAAAAAGAAAGTCAGCATGGAAAGAAATGGTGTGAAAAGACGGGACGGAGGCTAAGCGAGACCTTCGTGACAGTGGTCAGGTGGTCAACTTCATTAGATTTGGAATCACTAGGAAATGTATCTCTGGGTGTGTCTGAGAGTATTTCTTAGAGGTAGGTTTCACTGAGGAGGGAAGACCTCCCTTGAATGTGGGGATCACCATCTCATAGTGAGGTTCCGGTTGAACAGAAGTATAAAAGAAGAAAGCAAGCTGGACATTAGCATTCACCACTGTCTGTTTCCTGACCGTGGGAACCACAGGAGCAGCAGCTTTGCATTCCTGCTACCAAGTCTTCCCTGCCACCATGGACTGTAGGACCTCAAATCCTATGTCAAAATAAGCCTTCTCCAAGTTTCTTCTTCGTAGGTACTTTGTCAGAATAGCAAACAAGGAACAAATACGAGGTACAAGTAAAAGACCACAGAGGAAAGAAGGACTGAGGGCCGGGCTCCCCAGAGCTAATCAGCTGGGAGAGCAGAATGAGTGAGCCAATTGGAAGGGACAAGGGAGATCCTTCTGGAACCTGTGCTCACTCTCATGACACCTGCTCTCCCACCCTGGGTTGCATCTCAGAGCCCAACATCGCCCTCATTTTTCAGGGCATCATCCATGATCTCCGCTTACAGGTGTTGTAGCCATGCCTGCTGCTTCCATTCCCACTGTTCAGGACCATGCCACTTCTTACTGGATCGCAGCAGCCTCTTTGCTAGGCCCTCTCCACTCCTGTCTTGTTAGTAAGTTCCTCGGTACATCAGAGAAAACCTGATTATGCTGTTTCTCTACTGAACAAAAAGTCACTCCCTTAGCAAAGCTTGAAACCCGTGTATGGTTCTCTCCAGTCTTAATCTTGCTATTGCCTGCTCTCCAGCTTTAAAGCCATGTGCTCTCCCACTCTCAGTATTGGCATATGTGGAGTCTGAAAGACCCTTCCTTCCCCTCACCTGGGTAACTCATGTTCCTTTAAAGTTTCCCCTTAGGTAACTCTTCTGATGCCTTCTCCAGTGCTGCGCTCAACTTTAGCAGGGAAACAGGAACTCTCTTGGGTCCTCATCCATCAAGCCTACCTTCCCCGCATGTAGCCTTCATAATGCTGCATTTTAACCTGTTACCTGTGTTTCCTGCTAGTCTGCGAGCTTTACTTTTAACTCCTATTACATGGCGTCTATCCATCCATTCGTACCTGGAGTAGAATCATATACATCTGTGAAATGAAGAGATAACAGAATGAAATGTATCCGAAAGAAAGATCCTGGGCTGGACAGATGGCTCAGCGGTTAAGAGCACAGACCCTGGTTTGATTCTAGTATCCACATGGTGGCTAACAACCACCTGTAACTCCAGTTCCAGGGGATCTGATGCCCTCTTCTGATGTCCTAAGGCATTACATGACAGGGGTGCACTTATGTACATGTGAGCAATACACTCACACACATAAAGTAAAAAATAATAAATAAAATAAAAAAGGTCCCGAACAAAGATTTTGGAAGTTTTAATAAATATAAGAGTATTAGAAAGAGATTGGAGAAAGAAAATTTATGTGCTAGTGATTCCACATAGATTTTGATCATAAGAGAGACTGAGAAATCAAGAATGGCTAAAATATGTCTTATGATCTGAGCATGGTGGCACACGGACCATAGTCTCAGCACATGGGAGGCAGAGGCAGGTGGATTTCTGTGAGATTGAGGCCAGCCTGGTTTATATAGCAAGTTCTAGGCCAGCTGGGGTGGAGGGAGACCCTCTCTCAAATAGACCCCCAAAAAGAAAGAAAAGAAAGAAGAGGAAAAAAGAAAAAGAAATAAATGCATTACATGGATGTCATAAACCAAGTGAAGAAAATCGGAAAAGGAGGGTTTGAGGGGCAAATATAGTTTAGGCATCAGCTAGTCATTCAAGTGGAAGTATCTAACAACCTAAGGGCAGAGGCAACAATGTATGGTCCATCTTAAAGTTCAAATGGTTTTATCTTCATTGTTAGAAAGCAATGAATACAAACTTTATACAGGTTCAGCATCCGTAATCTGGAAATCTAAAATGTGAAATGCTCAAAAATCTTCAATATTTGAGTACCCATACACTTGAAAAGTTTTTAATTTTGGCACAGTTTTGATTTCGGAATGTCTGGTTAAGGCTACTCAACTAGCAAAAGTCTATGCAAATATTCTAGAATCTGAAAGGAAACTCTTGACATTTGAAAACCTTCTGTTCCCAAGCATTTCAGATAATGGATACTCAACCTATATTTCAAATGTAAAAACAAAATGATAGGCAAAAAATGTGGAGAGGTAAGCGGCAAAGCTTGGGTGATTTTCAAAGCTAAAGCAGAACTTTCAAGAAGGAGGAAAACAGGGCAAGATACACAGGGTGGATAACAGTGTATCCTGCAGACGGGAAGAGTGGAATTAAAACAAATGTCTGTTAGCTTCGCAGTGAGGGGATTACTGACGACTGCAATGCAGAGGCTTTCTTGGGCATCTGGAAGAGACTGCTTAAGCTGAATGAGGTAAGGAATAAAGAGGAATAAAGAAAGTAGAGAAAATAGGTTAGACACTTATTTTCAAGAACTCTTATTTAAAAGATAAGAAAAATCAGAGTGACTACTTAGGCAACTGTGTATTCAAGATCCTATCAGCATGGCTTACATCTGTGTTTTATTTCTTTCTTGAAGCAGCAGCTGATTGAGTAAGGACTGAATGAAAAATGGTTAAGGAGACTTTAAAGATGGGAGGGGAGGGGGCAAGAGGAGGGCAGGGTGGACAGAGCAAGGCGATCAAAGACGTGGAGGGAGGGATCAGGATCACAGGTTGAAAAGATCATTGCATTCTCGGAGACACACTCAAGGAGATAATGGCTAGTGACATGGAATCCAAATGGTCTTCTGTTACTCTCTAAACGTAAAAGGAGATCTTACACTGAAAGCAAGGAGAATGAAAGACAGCCAAGCGCTTGAGGGAATGGTGAGAGTTTGCAGTCACTGCAGTGTGACTAGGGAAAGATGGGACCATAAAGAGCAGTAGAAAGCTTTGCGTGCAGATCTTTAGGGAATTACATCTTAATGCACAGCGTCCATCCCATCCAATGACAACATGATTATGACCTCTGCAGCAAATTCCTGGTGATGTTTATATAATTTATCAGATCTATGGGCCCTTAATAAGAGGAAATGCCAGCTTCTGATTATTTTTATTTCAAAACCAGATTTACTGAAATCTGCAAGGAATAACTCCAGGGAAAAGAAAACATGTTGGAACAGACACTCCTCTCTTTTCAATAAAGCCAGCAGTCTAAAGATGACAGAAATGAATAAGATATAGTGATCATATAACTTTGAAAATTAAAACTCATTTAGGGATTGTGAGAGTGCCTTGATTCTGAATACCAGTCTAGTTATTCACTTAAAATGTTTAAAACGTTTGGAAGTAACGAATCAATTATGACAACGATTCAAGGGTTGACACCTTGCAATGCCATTAATGAAACTGCCTGGGATTTTAACTGTATTTTTCTGGTGATTCAAGAACTTTTTTTGGTAAGCTCTTTGAATACCAATGGAATGCTTGAAATCATTGGTCCTTGACATTCAGATTTCAGGGGACAATCCAAGTATGTGTTAGTCAGACTGAAATAAAATTTAGAAGTCTCTTAATTTTGACAAGACATAAAAGGGATTTTTGAAAAATCCAAAATACATATTCATTTCTGTCTGAGGTTTCTCTGTCAACAATCTCAGCTCTGGATCATTCATTCTGTAATTCAACAGAATTTAAAATATTATACTATTTGATACTCATTAAGGCCCCCAAACAATACAACAATAGCTAGTGGAATGTTTTCTTTTTTTTTTTTTGGTCATTTTGAGACAGGGTCTCCCTTTAGTCCCAGCTAGTGAAATGTTTTAAGTGTTTTAAGGTCTTACTTGATTCTGTTTCTTGTCGTTATGTTAATGAGCTAGTGGGCAAACCAGGGGCTCCCTTTGGACAGCATATCCTCCACCAGGAGTCAGAAAGGTTTATGACCAAACAAGAGGCCACTATCAGACCACAGCTGCCCACTTCACACTTTTAGAGGAGCAAAAGCACAGCAAATAGAAGTAGAAAGACAAGAAGTAACATGAGCTTTCCTCAAATCTTTAGAACACTGTAAGTTTATTTAAAATATGAACATGTTAGAAGCTGGAGAGATGGCTCAGCGATTACGAGCACTGGTTGCTCTTGCACATGACCTGTACACATAGAATAAAATAAAATAAATATTAAAAAAATATGAACATGTTTTAAAAAATATGAACATGTCATTCCTGACATCTCTGGCATGAACTGTTAAAGTCAACATCCAAAGAAAGGCTTCAAGACATATCCTCAAAAGAATCTAATTCCATCCACAAACAATTTACATTTCAGGGGAAAATTATCATAAATATAGTCTTTAGGTCATAACTTTTGTTCAAAGTAATAATTATGTATTATAATAATTACATATGATGGAATTTTAGCTGTGAAAATGGCATAAAACTTATTTGTTTGGTTTTCTTTTTTATTTTATTATTATTTTTATGTATATGAGTGTACTGTCTGCATGTAGCTTAGTGCACCTGTGTCGTGCAATGCCAAGGAGGTCAGAAGAGGGCGTCAGATTCCCCTGGAACTGGAGTTAAAGACAGTTCGTAACCGCCACGTGGGTGCTAGGAATCGAACCTGGGTCCTCTACAAGAGCATTAACCGCTGAGCCATCATCTCTCGACCCCTGGTTTTCTTTTAATATTACAATCTTCTCTGAAAAGATGAAACTTCACATAAGTGGGAGGGAGTAGACTGTGGAGTGCTTAGAGCATGCCCCAACCCAATAAAATCTGTGTTTCTGTTTACATTCCTATTCTTCTCACAGAGTAGACAAAGACAGGGCAGAGTCAGAGGCTAATATATAGCTAGCTAAGATTATATTAGTAAGCTCTATTATGAAATATGCAAGGCAGCTAACTTTATACAGAAAGGTTTATTTAGCTCATAGTTTTGGAGGCTCACAGGCATGGAGCCTGCTGATGCAGCCTGTTGAGTACTTCGTGATGAATGACAGACAACAATGGGTAGAGCAGGTGCTAGATCCAGTGCTCACATATGGAGCCACAAGCTCGAGAAACAGTGGCATCCCACAAGCCCTGAGGGCAGGCTTCAGTGAATTATGGACTCTGCACTAGCACACACCCTGTAAAGATCCACACCACCTATACACACTTCAACATTAGGGACCAGGCTCCCTACTCACGAACCTTTATTCAAACCATAACATACATGACAGTCTACTTTCTTTTATTTTTTTATTTTATGGGTATTAGTGTATTTATTGCCTGCAAGTATGTAAGTGTACCTGTGTTGTGCCATGCCTGTAGAAGTCAGAAGATGGTGTTGGATTCCCTTGAAACTGGAATTAAAGATGGTTAGTTAGCCACCATGTGGGTGCTGGGAATTGAACCCAGGTCCTCTGCAATAGCAGCCAGTGGTCTTAACCACTGAACCACCTCTCCAGCCCCGATAGTCTACTTTCTATCAGAATTAAACCAGGTGGACCAAAGCTAAAGGGAAGTTTAAACTCTGCCAACTGTGGGACTTATTTTCCCGTGAGCTTCCCTTGATTTCCCAGTCTGATGTGTCTCTTTCCCATTTAGGAGGCAAGCAGCCTGATTCTTCCTGGGGCGTTCTTTATACCTTGCAGTGTGCCTATGACCTTGACCCTTCTAGTGTCTCCCTACCATTCCCCTCTGTTACCTCACTGATCCAACCCTCATCAGACCCCCTAGGTATTACTGACTTTCTGTACCAAAGGCATGAAAATTATCACAAAATTTTTCTTAAATTATATATTATTCAAATATATAAATAAATAGACATTTTTGTTCATTTATCAAAATGTAAGGCCTTTTAATTGGAGCTTAAAAATCTTTCCAACATGAATGTGTATGAACACACCAATCTATCATTATTATTAATGATTTAGTCAAGCACAGGAACAAATATTAAGCATGCCTAGCCTATATAAATAAGTTACTCCTGAACAGTGCTATCCATAATGAAATGTCAAAACAAGCTTTACTGATTATGTACGGATTCAGTAAACCTTCAGAATCAACTAAGAAAATCATTTCAAGACCATAATAACATAAACCAGGTGTGATGATGCACATATTTTTTTAATTTTATTGATTTTTGTATGTGTATGAATGTACTGTCTGCATGTAGGTTTGCACACCCGTGTTGTGCAATGCCGCGGAGGTCAGAAGAGGGTCTCTGATTCCCCTGGAACTGGAGTTCTCCTGGAATTGGAGTTACAGACGGTTCTTAGCCACCATGTGGGTGCTGGGGATCGAACCTGGGTCCTCTGCAAGAGCAGTCGGTGCTCTTAACCGCTAGGCTATCTCTCCAGCCCCCTGATGCACATATTTAATCCTAGCACTCTGGAGGCAGAGACAGGTGGATCTCTATGAGATTGGGGCTGTCTACACAGCGAGTTCCAGGCCATCTGGGGCTACAGGGAGACCCCATCTCAAAAAAAAAAAAAAAGCAAAAAACAAAACAAACCACAAATAGTGTAATAACATAATGTTCCCCCTTCATTTCCATCTTTATAAAACATAATAACCAAATTTTGCTACCCCATGCATTGCATTAAAACTACACACTTTTGTTGAGGAAAGGTTTTATGAGTATGATAGATGATGGGCAGTTAGAAATCTAAACCTGGTGTCAAAACAGTCACTACTTGTTTGAGGCCTATGCCTTCCCCCTCTCTCTAAAGCAGACATGTTTTCTAACCCATGTGTATTACGACTGCACTTAAAACTACATGTAGCCGGGCGTGGTGGCACATGCCTTTAATCCTAGCACTTGGGAGGCAGAGGCAGGCGGATCTTTGTGAGTTCAAGGCCAGCCTGGTCTACAGAGCGAGTTCCAGGAGAGCTGGGGCTACAGGGAGACCCTGTCTCAAAAAGACCAAAAAAAAAAAACCAAAAAACAAAAAACAAAAAAAACCACCCTACATATTTAGCCGGGCGTGGTGGCGCACGCCTTTAATCCTAGCACTTGGGAGGCAGAGGCAGGCGGATATTTGTGAGTTCAAGGCCAGCCTGGTCTACAGACGTGAGTTCCAGGACAGCTGGGGCTACAGGGAGACCCTGTCTCGAAAAGACAAAACAAAAACAAAACAAAAACAAAACAAAAAACTACATGTTTGTGTTGAGTCCATATGAGAAGTAGTTACTAGAAAACACATATAAACAGGAAACCCAAGTACAGCAAAAGGGTGTTTTTATCCACACAATGGAGTTCAAAGATGTGTCATCTATGTTATTTGGAGCAAAACCCAACAGCACTGTGACTGTTGAACACTCCTCTCCCTTCTACATGATAACATATGTTTTCTCCTTGGCTTATACATACAATAACCTCCCCTTTTCTGTGCATAGCTTTCAATCAGTAAGCATGTCAAGGTGGAAGGAAGGATGACAGGAATAGTAAAGCGGTGTGTGGAGGGGAATTGATTTTCAGAAAGCATATGGTAACGACTGAATATTTAATCAAATTAGCCTAGAAATTCCTTCCTATTTCCAGGGCTCATTGCAAGGCAGTTGTTCTCACAGTACAAAATGAATTTCAATAAATGTCATATATTTAGTGGGATGGCTTATTTTTGAAATTTGTTGAAACAGGTCAACCAACTCAGAATAGATCTTTTCCTAAGATATGACAGATGGATATTGATATTGAATATAAAGGTTGGCATTAAGCAGAAGGTTCTGGGCAGAAGAAAAAGTCATTTATTTAGCAGTCAATGAAGTCTTTACTAAGTGTCTACTATGTGTCAGGATTAAAAAGATAGATATTTGGGATACGGATGAGGCCAAAAGCATTTTCTTGGTGTTAGTAAGGATTTCAACTGAATACCATGGCAAGCAGGTCTCTGAAGGTATATTTTTCATATTGCATTAGTAGTCATGGTTGCAGAATTTTACACTTAACCCAGATTTTTTAAAGATGTCATTTACTGACCCTTAGCAAAGACCAACTTCCTACTTTTCTGGAACAAAAAAAAAAAAGCAGGGGGGGGTGCTTTCATGGTTTCAAAGATTTCTTAGACATCAAAGAGCTTAGAGGGACATAGAGTTTATGGATAATGGTTTAAGATTTAGTGAATCAAAAACACATGGATTAAATTTCTCTTAAAAGACCCCTAGGTTTAAAACTCAAAATGGGAAAATGCTTTGGTTCCAAGCAAAGCCAAAACTTATTTTTTAAAGGCAGTTTGAATTGTCTTATGGACTCAAAACTTGGCTGGGCTCCTCTTTCCTACTTGAGCAGGCCCTTGCGGAGGTGACCTAATCTTGCTACGCAAATTTACTCCACTTCTCTCTGAGTTTTGAAGACTACCTTATTTCAAAGGTCAACAATTGGAGTTATTTTTAAATCCCCAAAACTGTCCTTTTTTCAATGTACAACTTCTAAATTAGATCTGAGATTCTAGGTGCTGTCTCAGATTTCTAGCTAGCAGGGAACACAGGATCATTTCAAAACAGGAAAAGGGCACTGATCTTAATATGTGCACTGCCTCGTGGTATATTATTATGTTTGCATTTAAAATAGTAGGAAGAAATACAGTACATAATCTTCCTTTCTAACACAATGGCCTTCCGGAAGGCCACCAGGCTGGGCACTTTATCGAGTTTTTAGGATTAAAGAAAACAAGTTCGTACATAACCTGTGAGCCTTTATTCGTTTGGAAAAATAAGATTGCAACATTGATCTGATTGCTCTGAAGGGGCTCTTAAAGGCAACAGGCAGCGCACGTTTTGAGTTTCAACAGCAGGAGAAAAACAAAGGGGGAAGTTCAGTCAGATCCAAAATAAAGAGCCAATATCCCAAAAGGAGGTTTAGCCTGAATGAGAGAACTTGGAAATGAAGTTCACATACAAAGTTATGACGGATTCAGGTTTCAGAGAATGAGTGCTTTCATTTAAGAATGAAAAAACTAGATTATCCTTTAGCTTAGAAATGTACATAGCTTGATGCAAACCATGTAGACTAATCACTATAGAAAAAATATTTGCCAATAGATAATCAATTATAAAATGTTCTTTTCTTCTTAGACTTAATTTTCCACAGGAAGAACTTTTTAAGAATTCTAGAAAAATAAAGTGCTTTGTAGATTTGTTCCGAGGCTGTCTGTGCTGGAAAGTCACTGTCAAGATCATCTAAGGCCCCAGGGCCAAATCTAGCCTGTTTCTTTTGAGTGTGCAGTGCTTAAGGATACCAAGATTTAAAACTGGGAGCTGTATAAGTTCCCTTGAAAATTCCAAAGATACCACCATGTTGGCCCATGCCACACAGAGGGCTACATAGAAAATCTGATGATGCAGGGCTGGAGAGATGGCTCAGCAGTTATGAGCGCCGACTACTCTTGCAAAGGAACCAGGTTCGATTCCCAGCATCTACATGGCGGCTACAAACAATCTTTAACTCCAGTTCCAGGGGAATCTGACGCCCTCTTCTGGCCTCCGAGGCACTGAACAACATGGGTGCACCAACCTACATGCAGACAGTACACTCAAACACATAAAATAATAAATAAATAAAAAAAAGAAAATCTGATGATGCCAAGTAGGGACTGTTCCTTCTCGAGTGGAACTTTTTCCCTGGCAAAATGGTTAGTTTCATTCATTTAAGTTACCCATGTGCAAATCTTCATACAAGGCATAGGCAAGACGTAACAGAGGAAGAAGAGGAAAATCCAGGCAGTTGTCTGAACACAAAAGGGAAGGAGACAGGGAAGGGGAGACAGAAAAGCACAGTCAACAGGCTGCACACTACCAGAAACTGCCTTCTGTGCTGGTGCCCAACTCCCATCCCAGAAGGGACTAGCAATGAGTGTCATGGGCATTACCCTCCACAGAGGCTACTGGGCCAGGCTCAGGGTGGGAAGTAAGAGGGAAAGTAAGATGGTAGAAAGGAACCTAATAGGCCAATATCTCTGATGAGGGGTGGATCAGATGAATGTAGGGAAATGCCATGAACCTTCAGTGTCCCATAAGCGACACCCCTGTACCTTCACCTTTGAGAATGTAGCTACCCATAGAAAACACTGCTTAAAACACCCCATCCTGAGGCTGGAGAGATGGGCCATCAGTTAAGAGTACTACTGGCTGTTCTCACAGAAGACCTGGGTTTAAATCCCAGCACCCACAAGGTAGCTAACAACTGTCTATAACTCTAGTCCCAGAGGTTCCGATGCCCTGGGACTAGAGTGCCCTCTGTGGGCACTGCATAACACAGGTGCATTTACATGTAAGCATAATACTCATACACATAAAATAAGTAAATAAAACTAAACCAAGCCAAAACAAATAAAAAACACCTTATCCCTGAAACAGGGACATGTGAACAGCTGTGCACTGAACCATTACAGAAAAGCACAAGACAAGAGGGGTACTGTGGACGAGACTGCATTGTTCACACAACTCATCTCCTTCAGGTTCTGGCAGAGACCACCCTTGATGTGAAGGCCTTCCCTTATCTCACTACTGGATTTTCAATCACTACCCTTGTCCTTCATATCTTTGACACTGTCTCTTCTCCTTCACTACCTAGCATACAAAACATTACACATTTCTTGTTTACCTCTCTCAATAGAACAGAATATCATGAGGTCTGAGATTTATGGCTTTATTTTTTTTTACCGAAACACCAGAGACTAGAACTATGTCTAGTAGGTGTTCAACAAAGTATCCTGAATGAATGGCTAACCTCTCCATCGCATGCTTCAGACTGCAGGAGCCTGGCTTTCATGAGCACTTGTGGGTCTCCAGCCACATTTCACAATTGGTTTCCTTTGTTATTTTAGGAGAGGTACACCATCAGGTTCTCGACCTCATTATATAATTTATATGGCCCACAGGTGTTTTCAGAAATCCTATGGGTCCTATAGCTATAGAATTCACTGTAAGTTAAAATGGAGAATAATCTGTGCAAACATACTTGCACCGATTTACACAATCACAAAAAGAAATACACGTGCCTGGGTGTGTGATTACAAAGTTGACTGTTCTTCATTTCACAGTGCTCACAGCTCTTGCGACGAATACCACACGTGTAATTTTCCTCTCAATTATGTTTTACAGCTTATAAAAACACTTTCTTCATTTTGTCCCTTGAAAAGCAAAGTAGCCAGATTTTACTAGATGTTTTTATTGAAACAAAACCCAAGGGGAATATATATGTTAAACAGTTTAACAGGGCTGAAGAGATATCTGGGAATTGGCTTTCTGATGGAAAGGCAGATACCAAAGTCACTCACAGCTCTTAATCTGATAATGGGACAGGAGACCCCACACATCTGAATAAAGCCCCCCCTTTGTATGTCTTTCTGCAAAAAAGAAAGAAGAGAGAGAATGAGAATGAATATGAATCACTAGCAGCTAGAAATATTAGATTTATCATTCCTCTCTAACCTCAGGGGGAGATTTTCAGCTATCTGCTGGTGGCTGGGGGAAGCCGTTAAGGCTCAAGCCAGCTTCCTTGTCTCCAACATGGAACTCTTAAGACCTTCAGATCAGCTGTGCTCAACTTTAGGATCTAAAGGATGAAACACACAGAAATAGATGATTTTGAATGTTTCTCCTGTTATTTCCCCTTAATAATTATGAATTCTAGTTTCAGTACACCTGTGACATCTGTCTCTAGAATTAGACTGCAAACTCCTCACGGGCAGATACTTCATTTCCCTCCTCCCCTTTCAGATGTTCTCCAGCTCATAGGATGCTTATGGTATAGTTCTTTGCTATTTTTGGTGAGGCAAATATGAGTTCAGTTGCAAATCGGTATCTGTTAAGAACTTATAATCCAAGCGATCCCAAACGTTATATTTGTCACTTATTACTGAGAGGGGTGTGTTTGTTTTGCACTGAGAAAAGGCTATGAAACTCTGTCCAGAGAGAGTTGCAACATACACCAGGCAAGAGAAAGAAACCAGTCCCCTGGCACATGAGTTTCTGCATGCATTTTCTCCCCTAAGGTTCCATGGTAAGGACTTCTTGTGTCTCAGGCACACAGTAGGTTGAAGGAAATCACAGGGATAGGGAAAAGAAGTATAGATGGCTCTGGTGAGACCCTAAGCCCAGTAACACTGAAGATGAATCTAGAAAATTGATGTGGTGACATGGAATTCAATCCAAGGGAAAGGGACGAAGGGAAGGGGCTGGAGAAATGGGAGGTGATCTGGATGCCTGAGTTGCTGTGGCCCATCATGTATGTGTCACCATATGCTGATGCTTGGATAGCCACAGAGTGGCAGGCCTTATGACTTGAAAGAACCACATCTGAGAAAAAAGTTAACCTGAGGTTATTACATAGAATTGCAAAAGAAAGCCCAAGCTAACTCCATTTTAAACTATTTACTTTTATCCACAACTATGAAAATTGATTTTTAGTACAGTCTTCATTAAAACTTTTTTTTAAAGTTCAAGACAAATGAGGGGCATGTGCTAATATCATTTTAAAAGAATTTATTAATTGTGGGTATTCACCTTGGTGAGAAAATTGGTATTTCCCTTTTATTGTAAGTTTAAAAGTAATGAAATATTAGGAGCTTTCTCACATTAGCTGCCTGTGGTTTATTTTGCTGTTCAGATAAAGTTCTCCTTCTGATCCGCAAAGCTTGTACTGCATCACTAATGTAAACCCCCTGTTGCAAATGACCAAGAACAAAGCCATCTTGGAAAAAGCAGTGGTTGGCTGATCATCCTCGACATGTTATAAATCCATCTTGTTTCCAGAAAAATATGATTAAGTTAATAACTATTGACTAATGCACTGCTGAGTTTGAAAACTGACCACAAAATTTAAAATACCAGTTATATTTTTTAGGCAAAGAAGACACATTTGTCGGCACTACACAAATTACTTATTGCACGCTGTACATTTCACTTGTGTTATTTATCAGTTCCAATGGAATAAACATGACTGCAATGATAGGGACCAAAGTACCTCATTTCTGTTCATAATGGAAGTTTACACCTCAAAACAAAGCCCAATAAGCTTCTAGTTGGAGAGGAAAGCTGTGTACCTGTAAATAGTCCAAGCAACATTTACACCGTTCCCATAAAAGCACAATTTATGTCCCTGTAGCAAGGAGAAACACAGTGTACATCATTTTCAGATCATCTTCATGCAGGAAAAATTCATTAGTCAGCTATAATAGTTGAGCTGTAAAGGAAAATAATGTTCTTCTGAATCCATTTGCATGGCAATGTGTATGTGTCTGGCTGTTGGAAGCGACAGAATAAACCTCCACCCAATGCTACAAAATGTGAACAGTCTTCTTAAAATTCAGCCTATATTCTCTCCAGTGACGGCTTTTACAATCTTCTCATATTCATGGACCATTTTAACTCGGCAATTACAGTCTCCTGATTATTTTGCCTTAGAGAGTTGACAATATTTCATTCTGCCCAAGAGCTCCTTTGAACACAAACCAGTGATAAGGGGAAAACCCACTGGGCAACTATTCATGCGTGAGTCCCTGGAACCCTTGCCAACTGCCAAATTAGTAAATGGCTCTTCTAAACATAAAAGGTAGGAACTGGGAGACCACACTTTAGAGTAAATTCCGAGTTGTGCTTTCAGTGATGTTTTCATAATTGGGTCAGCACAGGCACTGCCTGACCCTTGGTTAGAATCTACCTCACCTCCTCAGGGTCCCAGTGAGGAGATAAAGTAGGATTGAAAATGACAGATAGCACACCCTGCGTGTTTGCCAGAAATAAAGAATTCAGACTATTCCAGAAACACCTGGCCTTTGGTAAGAACCCCCCCTCCCCCCAATATATCTCAGATCAAGTGGGTCTGGGAACAAGGAAATGGCTGGGATTAAACCCTGCTGCATCACCCTGGACAGGATGACCCGATCCCTTTTGTATGGAGTCATATCACAGCCTTAAAACTTGCCCTAGCGGTCCTACAGCACCCAGCGCCCCTCGGCCCCACAGTCACACAGGTGGCCATCAGAAAAGCCTAAAGCGACAAGCCCAATTCCAGTTTGCACCTTCCCCTGACCCCATCCCTTTAGTTTCTGAAGCCTGGGAACTCTTACCCACCTCCGTGGTCTTGCCCTCGGGAGCAGCTGCCAGGTCCCTTAGCAGAACAAAGAAAGCAGAAGCGCTAGGAGAGGGTGGTTGCGGGATCTGAAGCCGCTTTAGTTTTTACCTTGCGGTGCAGGGGGCCCGCGGCGGCCAAGTCAGCGGCGCGAGGACCACCCGCGCGCTCCGCGCCTCCTCCGGCAAGTCAGCTGTCGCCCCGCATCTGGCTCCGCGTCCGACCACCCTACGCTCAGGACGCTGCAGCAGCGAGGCCGTCCGGGTCACCTGCGGCCCGGCGGAGCCCCGCCGAGCGCCCTCGGGCTGCTCCGCCCCTTCCCACCCGCACCCTGCCCGGGCGGGTGACTCAGCCCGGCATCCGCAGCGCCCGGGCGCGTCCCGGCGGGAGGCGGCGCAAGGCGACTGGACCCAAGCACCCGCCCCAGCACGTGTCTGTCGGTCCACGTCGCGCTCGGTCGCTCGGTCCGTCCGCCCGGTCTGCTCGGTCCGGGATCCGCCGTGGTGGGGACTGGCACCACCCCAGAGGGAAGCCGCGAAGCCGCCCCCGCCCTTCCTGCCTCCCGCGCCTGCCTCGCGGGGGTCGCGCTTCCTCCCGCCCCGCCCCGCCCCGCCCGCGACAAGGTGAAACTTTGTAGGTGGTGAAGTTTTCCTCGCCCTGGCGCGCGCTTTCTCCTCCCCTGCTCGGGCAGTCTGCAGGGCGCCGCGGGACATCTGCGGCACCGCGTCTCCCCCTCCTGGTGCTCCGGCAGCCAGTGTCACCGGCGCAGAGCGCGCACACCCTCCGCGCACCCTGCCGCCCGCGGCCCGCAGAGAGAAGCGCTCTTTCTCCCACGACCGCGGTGCGGCCCGGCACTCACGCGCGTGGATAGAGTCGTGTACCCGCGAGAAAAGCGGTTACTGTCACAGGCAGTGGTGGGAGTGCACGGACTGATGTTCCGCTTCTAGAGTAAAAACAACAGTTTAACCCCTCCGAGGCTTCAGTTTAACTTTTTGGTTTTTTTGATGGTAGAAGAAACAGGGTGATTAAATAGACTAAATAAGAGGCCCGCGAAACCGACACGCAAGTTTAATTCTAGAATATCAAAGTTCAGATTTTTTTCAATGTTCTTTTTTAAAAAGGGTTGGGGTCTACAGTGAACTCCTTAGGATTCGTGTGTTAGGATAATTTTTTAAATTAATCCTTTTTAAAAATTTATTTATTTTTTATGTGTGTATGAATGTACTGTCTGCATGTAGGTTTGTGCACCCGTGTCGTGCAATGCCCCGGAGGTCAGAAGAGGGTGTCGGATTCCCCTGAAACTGGAGTTAAAGACGGTTTTCAGCCGTCATGTGGGTGCTGGAAATCGAACCCAGGTCCTCTGCAAGAGCAGTCGGCACTCAACCGCTAGGCTATTTCTCCAGCCCCAAGGATAATTTTTTAAATATATCAAATATAAAAATTAACATTTACCTACAAGAGTGCATCAAGATTATAGGATCTAAGGGCCTGTTCAAGAATGGAAATGTATGAGATGAGGGTTTGTTAGTTACTGAGAGTCATTGTTCAGTCAGTTTCTGTGTAGGTTCCAATAGCACGTACTACAGAATGAAGACTAGGAAAATAACAAATCCTCCCGGTCTCATACATGTCCATTATTGTTGCACCGTGTGCCCAGCACATTACCAGAGACTAGATAGAACTATTTCCGTCCTCAAAGCTGCTTACCTCACCATTCCTCAATTTTACGGGAAGGGAAAGTTCCCATTATATTTTTGGAGGCCTGCATGGAACCATTTAGCAGATGAAAAAAACAGCCCCTAAGAGTTCCTAGGAGGGGCACACAACTGGTGTTAAGGGAGGCAGAGGTGGAACTCATCTCTTCAATCTCACTTAGGGTCCACAGGCAAACCTAAATAAACATGGCCCTAACCAAAGATTTCCTGATTCCATATGACGTAATCTAAAAGACCTCAGTGTATATGAAAACACTGGCGTTACTGGTTGTGGGGCACTGGGTCTTTTACAAAGCAGTTCAAATGGCTGTAAGTTTTGTAACATTTTTTCAATAAGAGATGAGTAAATAAATTTACACACACACACACACACACACACACACACACACACACACAAAGCCAGCGTTGTCTAAATGAATGATTAGAGTGCTGTTTCTATTTCCTGGTTTCCATAGCAATATGTTAACTGGATTTTTTACATCACATGTAGTTAGTTGCCTTAACAGGTTTTCTGAGTTTGAGTGCTATGATAAAAATAGAAAAAAAATTACAATTAAAATTGTATAAAGACCCAGAAGTCATTACAAACTGAAAAATAGATTATAAATGCAAACAATCTATTATAAGTTTTTTGGGGGGGGGTCTTTTCAAGACAGGGTCTCCCTGTAGCCCCAGCTGTCCTGGAACTCATTCTGTAGACCAGGCTGGCCACCAAACTTTCTCTGTTTCTGTTTTTTTATTTATTTATTTATTTTTTTTTTATTTTTTATTTTTTTTTAAATTTTTTTTATTAATTTTATTTATTTCTGTATGTGTATGAATGTACTGCCTGCATGCAAGTCTGTGCACCCGTGTCGTGCAATGCCGCGGAGGTCAGAAGAGGGTGTCAGATTCCCCTGGAGCTGGAGTTCTCCTGGAATTGGAGTTTCAGACAGCTCTCGGCCGCCATGTGGGTGCTGGGGATCGAACCTGGGTCCTTTGTAAGAGCAGTCGGTGCTCTTAACCGCTAGGCCATCTCTCCAGCCCTCTCTGTTTCTGTTTAATGACGCATCTCAATCCAGTTTTTAAACTGGATCAAAAATGATTTTGGTTTATTAACGATAAAGCAGGAGATACCAGCTTATAGAAACAACCAACAATAACATAACTAAAAGAAAAGAATGTGAGTATCGTATAACTTTTACATATTACGTGCAGTGGTTTGATCAGGACTAGCATTGGAGGTAATTTCTCATCTTTGGAAATGGATGGAAGTAGATATTTTAAAAAGATGGCAGGATGTTGGCAACTCCATCCTGCTTTGGCAGCAAACTCTCATTGCTGCTGTTGGACTTTCCTAGGGACTGTGGCATGGGTGACACACTGTATGATGAAGTTCTGCTGGTATTTTCCTAACCAGACCAAACCACTGTGGCCAGTACTGTTGGCTGGCTAAGTAGCACCTGTTTCCAAACAGATTTTCCTTCCCTGCCTTAACCTCGTGAGGCTGGAAAAAAATTTTTTAAAAAATTCTCAGACTCCTTTGTAGTTGACCATGGTCAGGTGTTATCATTCAGGCAGTAGAAGGTGAAATCTAATGGGGGCCTTAAATCTAATGGGGGCCTTCGGAAAGGGATTTGGTTTCCTGACTATAGGGACAGCAGAAGCTGATGTGTCTCAGTGTTTGGCAAAACATGTGACCAAAGAGCATGAGCTAACCTTGTCCACCAGTATGTGAACAAGGAGAGAGCTGAACCATGATGTCATCTATTAATCTTGAGTTGGGCCTAATGATGGCTCTAGTCAAGGGAGACAGGAACCACCACCTCCTGCTTTAAATATGCCATGTCCTTTCTGCTCTCCTTTCACACGTTGTAACTGAGATCTTTGAAGATACCCTAGAGTTCACTACATGATGCTGATTTTAAAATAAAAATGGAAGTGATTTCCTTAGGACAGGGACCTATTGCTTGCAACTTGTGAACAGTGCTCATAGACATATACAGACTCATAGAAAGTTATTTGCACACTTGGATCATGGTAGGAAAGCTCTGAGTTCTGCAATTTGTCATTGACCTGCTGTGGTGGTTTGAATGAGAATGTCCCCCATAGGCTTCAAGTATTCAGACATTTTGTCCCCAGTTGGTGGTTCTGTTTTGGGAGGTCTTAGAAGGTATGGCCATGCTGGAGGAAGTATGTCACTAGAGACAGAGAGTTCAAAAAGACTTGCCAGTCTCCAGTTGCTCTCTCTGCTTCCTATGCACTCTTGAAGATATGAACCTTGGCTTTCTGCCCCAGCTCCTGCAACCATGCCTTCCTGTCACAATGGACCATCAATCGTAAGCTCAAATAAACTCTTCCTTTTATAAGCTCCCTTGGTCATGGTGGTTTTATCACAACAACAGAAAAGTGAGTAATACACCTACCATCATCTCCTCTGTTGCATTCAGATTCCTGCTTTTGATACCAACCTTTCGTGTAGGCATTAGCTTCTGGGAATAATGTTTTGCACCTTTCTACCTTCTTGCTTATTATGTGCCTAGAAAGAACATTTACACCAAAACCAAGATTTAGATGACAATTCTTTTTTATATTTTATTTTATGTGCATGAGTATATTGTCTACATGTGTGTAAGTGCACCCATGCCCTTGGAGTAAAAAAAAAGCATCAGATTCCCCTGAAAATTTAATTATGGATAGTTATTAGCCACCATGTGGGTTCTGGGTCCTCTGCAAGAACAGTCAGTTCTCTTAACCATTGAGCCATCTCTCTAGCCTCTAGAAGACAATTCTTCATGTTATTTCTGTGAGTAAATAAAATTTGGACATGTAGGATTCTGATTACCATTTTGGACACATTAACATATTGAAAATTTGTGTGGAAAACCGGAAGAAAACAAAGAAATTCCTTCTTAACTTTATGTCCCCAACCATCTCCTAAAGTTGAGCACCAAATGTTTTTTTTCCTTCCTTCCTGATATCTTCATTGGTTTTCCATAGTTAGTTTTCTAGATAATACAGTCTGGGAAACCTGCCTTTAAAGAAGAGGCAATGCTGGGTCAGCAGAGGAATGGCCATGACTTAAGTTGTGGCTGAGGATGAGAACTGGCACTTTGAATAAGAACTGCCTTGAGGTTGCTTTGTATTGGACATTTACTGATGCCTGCATTTCTAAAAATACTTTATGTTAAGTCATCTAAGGATATGACTGAGCCTGTTCAATTCTGAGGACAGATCCAGGTTGGCTTGGCTACCAGTTGCAAGAATCACCACTTTAATAAAGACTTAGCAAACTGTAGGCAGATAAATTACAAGTGACAATGTCTAATAAGATGCTACCATTTTGTTAATAATTAGTTTGTCAATTTTAACACACCTTTTTTGCTTTGAAACTCAAGCAATAGTATAATTTCCTAAATGTCTACAATGTATGTGTCATTTATTTATTTTTATGTCATAATAAGCACCAGACCATGCATCATCATTCTTGTTTTACATTGAGGAAATTGAGCCTCACAGAGATTAGTAGCTTACCTAAAGCTACACATTGCTTCAAGGCACAATATTTCCCATTGTAATGAACAGAAACTGTGATGACTTTATGCTGAGTAATGCAGTCACTGAGCTTGGAGCAGCAGACTGAAGGTTGCTTGTTACGTTCCTTCCTTCTCTCTCCACAGAATCAGCCACAACACAGGGCATGACCCTGCTTCTTCTTGCCTGACCCTACAGGACTGATGTTGCCATGAAGAACACTGGCTCCCTTATGCTGTTCCTCTGAAAAAAGCCCGAAACACTTCACAGGCTGGAACAAAGGAGGTGTAGGTGTTGGGGTGTTAGTACACGGGGCAGAGACTTCTTGAGTATGAAAAAGAGCAGTAATGCTCTTTCTTCCATGTTGTGTTTCTGTAACAACCCAGTTCTGGCTGTCTTAGTACATTTTCTGTTGCTGTGTTAAAGATACCTGAGACTTGGTACTTTATAAAGAATAGAAGTTTCTTTTCCTCATAATTTGGGGAGCTAAAATTCCAAGATTGGGTGGTCCCAATTAAAGCCTCTTGAAAAAGCCTGTATCACAATATGGCATTGACATCCACAGGGATCAAACACTACCTAAAAGGTACTATGGATACATGCCCTTGGTTTATACTAACCCACTTTCATAGAGTTAAATCACTCAAGCATTAATGTCTTCTGAGAGTGGGGCCCCAGTACCTAAGTGCTTTGTGAAAGATGCTTTTTCCTGAAGGTTCCAGTAGTTGAGCAATACCCATATTGAGGACCAAGTTTCTAGCTTATAGATCTTTGAGTAACAAACCAAATCCAAAGTATAGAGGAATCCAGGGAAGGGGGAGGGGGAGAAAAGGAAGCACCAGACAGCAGAGTAAGGGGTCCTCAGGAGGGAGTGTTGGAGAGGCTGCCTGCTTAGAAGGAAAGGAATGAAGGCCAAAGCATTTGAAAAGCCCAAAAGGAGGCTCTACAAATCCTTTCTCTTATCAATTCTCCCCCTCTCCAAAGTCACATTCATTTATTTTTATTTTTTTATTCTGTCTTTTATTTTATTTATTCTTTATGTGTATGAATGTACTGTCTGCATGCAGGTCTGTGCACCCGTGTCATGCAATACTGTGGAGGTCAGTAGAGGGCATCAGATTCCCCTGGAACTGGAGTTAAAGATGGCTCTCATCTACTATGTGGGTGCTGGGGATCGAACCCAAGTCCTCTGCAAGAGCAGTCAGCACTCTTAACCTCTAGGCCATCTCTCCAGCCCCTCTTATTCTGTCTTTTACCTTCTGGTAAATTGATGAAATTGTTTGGACAAGACTATTTTCATTCACTTTTTTTTAAATGGTTTTAGGTCACTTGTGAGAAACTAAAATGTATCCAATATTTCTTTTTTTAAACATAAATAATTTTTTATTATTAACCTTTTTCCATAAGTCATACATCATTTCTAAATTGAATCTAGAATTGCTTCCCTTTCCATGCCCCCCACCCCACCCGAGACCCTGCACTCTGCCATACATGTCCTGTATCTTTTGCTGAGTTTTTCCAGAGGTTTTTTTTCAGTTCTTTTGTTGTTCTCTCCAATTTGAATTGCTACAGTATATATACACACATATATATACATAGTTGTATATATGCATATATACATACATACATACATACATACACATATGACTTGAATTGTAGGATTTTTTTCCTAAAAGTTGTCATGTTTTCCTTAAGGAAGTGCTCAAAGGTTCCTCCTTGGCAATCCCAAACAACCATCAATCCTGCACTTTTGCTCCACATGGAGGTCTTTCCCTCCCATGGTCCCCCAAATGAAGCCCAGCAAGCATGCATCCTGTCTCGATCCCCCTGCACTGGCCTCCATGATACAACCCAGGTAGTCCAACAATGGCAGTCTATATTCTGATGAGGCTGACATCCCCTGAGCTGTTTAGTCCACAAGATGGGTATCTCAGTAGTCCCCATCTGGCATTGAAGGTTTGGAGGATTCTTGAAGAGACATGAGTCCTCAGTCCATATTGGAAGGTTACAAAGCTGTGTCTCATGTCTTTGAGGCATGCCAAAAGCAGTGGCAGCCACAGAGTTGATGCACTTGCCAGTAAGAAATGAAGACAGGCCAAACAACAGTGTTCTCTCTTTTTTCTTTTTGTCTCTTTACTAAGATCTCAAGTTCTTTGTCTGCAGTACAGTTTCTCTAGTCTTACTAATTATTTATATCTGGTTGTACTTTCCTTTTGGATGCTTAAGGCCACACAGTTAAGCCCAGATTAACCAAGGTTTTCTTTTTTCTCAAGGTCAGTTGAGGATCTAGTCCTCAGGGGTCTCTTCGGGGTTTTTTGGGGGGGGGAGGGAGGAGGGTGGGAGTGCCTTGCTCCTTTCAACTTTTCATTTACCAGTTCCATCCACTCGAGGACCAGGCTTCCTTTTCTGAAGCATGAGCAGACTTTCCTCTTTATAGAGTGGACACTGGTTGAAGTCCCATTAGTGGCTCTCCAAAACTTCCCTGAACAGGAAGACTGGTGACCCACATTTGCAGGACATTTCAAGAGATGCCCCCATGCATAATCCCCTAAGACTTAGTTGACCTCTAAGGGCAAGGAACAAAAGTTATCCCTTAGGTCCTTTGGCCAAATTGATATGGGCGTTAAGTATGGTCATTAAGCACCCAGAAATGCTAAGTTGCACCAGCCTATTACATTACACTTATATTAAAATTGTGTCCTTTGTAAACAAACTGTATGTTATTTCCATATCATATTTCTTGATTCGCATCTTTCCATTTTAATCCCATATTACTCTAAAAGATGCACACATACCCTCCATCATGTACTGAAAACCCAAGGACTGAAAATAATAAATGTTAGGTCAGCTCTAGAACCTGTTTAGGGATTCACAATGCAAGAGCACAGTTATCTTTAGATCATGAGGAATATAACAACGTTGCTCAGTTGGACAAGACTATTTTCATTTTTATCTAATGTAATTCTATAAAGCTTCATTTACCCATTAGCTTACTTGGTCCAACAGTTGATTTAAATTTCAGGACTTATCCTTGTTACTGTAAACCTGACCAAGAATCCATGGTTGGGAGTTCATAGGCCCAGCTACCATTATTTTTCTAAATGGACACAGTATCAAACTGCCTTTTATGAGTGGCTATATACCTATAGATTAGTGTAGCTTTCAGTCCTCATCAGAGAAACTTTTTGCAATGGGTGATGGTCAAAGATTTGTGCTTGGTCAAAAGACAGAGAATAAGTGTTTATAGGAGGCTCAGCCATCAACTGTAAATCTACAGTACGTCCCTCTCCTCAAGGACAAGGAACTTCATTGAAGAAGGGGCAGAAAGACAGTAAGAGACAGAGGTGGTGGAGGACTGCAGCGAAACTGTGCCTTCTGGACACAATAGGTCCATTGTACTCATGAGCTCACGGCAGTGTTTGCACCAGACCTTCACAATATCAAGCCAGTCAAAACTGCAACATGAATGTGGGAGAGATTCATGAGGACCCACCCCTAGTTGGGAAGCTGTTGACAGTTGAAGGCTGCTAAGGAGGGAGAGAGTCAGTTTTCTTCAGGGATGTGGCCCCTGGTAGGTTGCTCTGGTGGAGACCCTACACACATGCACTATGGGTAGAACTGATTGGACTCAGTGGATTATTTTTTTAAAAAAAGAGGACATGAAGTTGGGAAGAGGATGTGAAGGGTGTAGAAGGAGTTAGGGATAGAAAGTGGGGGGTGATATGATCAAAATACATTATATGCATGTATGAGATACAATAAAATATATTTAAAAATAAATGGTTAAAAAACTCAGTGCTTACACAAATGGATTAGCCTATCTTAGGAAATAATGCACCAATAAGAATAAATACGGGATCTGAATAGATAGCAAAGAGCTTGTTGTGAAAGCATGAGGACTTAAGTTCAGATTTCCAGGACCCATGTAAAAAGCTGGGCATGGCAGCATATACTTAGAATCCCACCCCTGAGAAGGTAGAGACTGGCAGATCCTTGACTCATTGGCCAGCCAGCTAGCTCAATCAGTGGCTTCCAAATTCAGTGGGAGACTCTGCCTTAAAAATAAGGTGAACAGGACTAGATGATAATACCCTATTGCTGGAGACACTATGTACATGAGGTATAGAAAAAATAAGTAGAAATCAACCCGGTGCTGACTTCAGAGGCTCATCTCTACTATCTAGTGTCCATTGTGCTGGAAGTTGCTATGCATGCTACTGGGAAGACAAAAGAGTAATCATCAACCTTACTGTATTAGTCAGTTATCTGTTGCTGTGATAAAACACCAGACCAAGGAACTTATAAAAGGAAGAGTTTATTTGAGCTTACGATTGGTGGTTCCAGGGAATTAGAGTCCATTGTGGTGGGAGGCGTGGTGGCTGGATCTGGAGCAGCAAACCGAGTGTCACATCTTGCAAAGAGCACAGGAAACAGGAAGCAACTCTAGACCACGAGGTTTGTTAAGCTCACTAAGCCTGCCCCCAGTGACACACTTCCTGCAGCATGGCCACCCACCCCAAGACCTCCAAAAACAGCGCCACCAGCTGGAGACAAACGTCTGAATACCCAGAACCTGTGGGGGACACACATTCAAACCACCACACTTACCAAGCTGTGAATCCTATAAACTACAATAACAACTGGCTTGGCAAGATATGCCCACAAGTGCAATAATGGCACAAAGTTATGGGGGTAACCAACCACTCTTTACTTGGATTTAAGATCTGCTTCCTAGGATGGAATCCATATGTGAAATTGATATCAGGCTTAGGAAACTGAGGCAAAACAAATCACAGGACATAGGGAAGAGCCTAATGCTAGTTTTCTACTACATAGTTATCCATTTACCTGACTTTTTAAATGGCTTATTGTTACAGATTAATGCATCCCACAACTCTCACCAGAGAAGTTTCCTTATGTTGTAGGTGGTGATTAACACAGAACCCAATAACTGGTCAACATGTAGAGAACAAGATACTCTACAGTGCTTATCCCTGAATAAGACATCTGTATCAAACTTCTGCTTCCTAAAGCTTAGGGATCATTGTGGAAAAGAGGATGGAAAGATTATAAAAGCAGAGGTGGTGGGTGACCAGAAGGAAACAGAGTTTTCCAAACAGCTGGTCAGTTATTCATAGGAACTCAACAGCAATTGTGACAGGATGCACAAGTCCCATGCAGGCTCAACCCAGAAAACAATTCCAGCATAGACATGAAAAAGTAGGTAAGAAGCTCCAACTCTGCCTAAGGAAATTGTGTCAACAGATGGCTGCTGGGAGGGGCAGAGACAGTCTCTTTCAATCATGGAACTCTTGGAAAGTTAACCAGGCTCCAGTGGTCCAGTGGTTGGACCCACACTGAAGTACATTTGAGGACACAAATTAGACTCTGTAAGCCATATATATATATGTATATAACATAAAACATATATAAGTAAAATAGAGTAAACTAAATTGGGTGGGGAAAGTAAGGGGAAGTGGAGATGGGGGAAGAGATCTAAATATCATCAAATTATACTGTATGAAAATCTAAAAACTCAAAAGAAGAAAAAAATAAAGTGGAGAATGGTTGAAGAAGACAACACACACATTTCCTTTATGGGTAAACATTTGTTTATGGCTAGTAATTTATTATTTATTTATTTATTTATTTATTTATTTATTTATTTTGGTCTTTTTGAGACAGGGTCTCCCTTTAGTCCCAGTTGGCCTGGGGCTCACTATGTAGAGCAGGTTGGCCTTGAACTCACAGAGATCTGCCTGCCTCTGTCTCCTGAGTGCTAGGATTAAAGGCACCATGCCTGGCCTATGGCTAATCTTTTAAAAATGTGTGTATTGTGTAATTACTGCCATTCTAGATTTTATTGCATACTCAGTGAGTCTTTTGGCAGTTGATTCCTGTTGGTAGATTTTTTTGGGCAGTTGATTCTTGATGGTAGGTTTCTTCAGCTATAAAAACAGTCTGAAAGTTTTTTGAAAATGATTTAAAAAATAGTACATTCCAACCAAAATTTTATAGATACCAGTTCACTTGGAGCAAACAGACCAAATAATTTACTAATTCTATGGAATAGAATGGACAACTTCTCTTAGAAACAAAGTAATCCAGTGTATAGTTTCTATTAACTACCTCTTGGTCCAAGAATGATAATTTTTTTTTTCTCTAGTCCAATATAAATAATTTAATAATCAACTTAAGGAAAGTGTATTTGGTGAGTCCAAAAGTAAATTAGGCTCTTCAAAATGGCTAAAAATTGGAGCATTATAAGTAGAATTATATGTCTTATGGCATTAAAAATGATAGAATGTTTGAGGGTTTGGTTAGGATCACTGAAACTATTACACATGATTAATATGTTCTGAAATATAATACACATGGTTATATTAAAAAGACTTTCCAACACTTTTACATTGGCTGGAGTTTGGCTTTTTGTTTAACAACCTTAAAATCTAAACATAATTACCATTAATATATATTCAAACACATAAGGGAAATGGCAGTACCTCTGGATTAACATTGGGTTGCCAATGCTGAATTAAAGAAATAAGCACACAGGCAAGGGTCAGGAGCAGAAAGTTGGCAATGATGCAGTAAGTTCTATTCACTGGCCTATTATTCACTGGGCTTTCTGTACAAAATCCAGCAAAATCTAACCAAACTACCTCTGAGAGGCAATTGCAAATGAACCTCTAGACAAAGCTGTCAGATCTAATCAGTCCTCTGTAAACTTTTAAGCTCATGCTGAATAAACTTTCAAGGAGTACATAACCTGAATTAGCAAAGACATCCTGTTAAAGCTTTCCTTGAAGTGTTGGGTCCATCTGCTGTGGTCTGAACTCCCCACGCGAGAGCTGTTATATCAGAGACTGTCAGCTCTTCCACTGCCGCTGGCAACAAATGGATTTGTCAACCCAAAGTTAGGAAAAACACATTTCCTTTATTGTTCCACAGTAAAAAACTTACAAAAGCATTTATTTGCGTGTGTGTGTGTGTGTGTGTGTTGTGTGTGTGTCACAGTTTTATGTGTGGAGGTCACAAGACAGATTTTAGGAGTTCTCTCCTTTTCTCCTTCGACCGTGTGAATCCTGCAAATTGAACCAAGTCATCAGGCTTAGCAGTAAGCACCTTCCTGTGCAGAGCCATCTCGCTGATCATATTGTTCCACATTTTGATGACAGATCAAAAGTATGTTTAAATAGCACCAGTGAGATGATATTTAGCACTAGTCTTTTTAATCTGATCAGTGAGGTCATGTGATTTAGGATCAGGATTTATACTGACTTTTAATATTTGTCCATCTGTTCTTATTGAGTTACCTCCTAAATAATCAATGTTTACAATGTATTTTATGAGAATCATAGCTTGTACTGAAGTAGTTGTAAATATGGAATGAACTACTTAAGCATATCAATTACATTTTCAATCACAAATGTCTATTGACACACCTTTCTGTGTGTCAGGGAAATTTGTTAGTGGCTGGACTACAGAGGTGAATTAGTTGTCCTTAACATTAGGACCTCACAGTCTGGCACCAAGACAGACAGGTAAATCAGTATACATAATACAAGAGCTCACCACTGTTAGGAGACTCCTGTGAACCATCTTAGATCAGAAGGGGGTGAAGTGACCTGGAAGACACTGTAAGGAAGGCCATGTCTGACCCCATCTTAGAGAATTTTTCCAGTATTTTGCCAGGTGACTGCATTTATGGGAGGATGTAGGTGAGGAAATTATATTATAGAGTAGTTAGCATTCTGTAAGTAGCTCAGAGCAGTTAGCACATAGGGCATTTTGGGTTAGGGAGGGAGGTAGGGTAAAGATTGTGTGTGTGTGTGTGTGTGTGTGTGTGTGTGTGTGTGTGTGTGTGGAGGTGTGTATACCACATGAGGAAAGAGGCCTTTTTTTTTTTTTTT
>VZQC01010470.1:216782-261442 GCA_009823505.1 Rhizomys pruinosus | reverse complement strand
TTTTTTTTTTTTTTTTGAGACAGTGTCTCCCTGTAGCCCCAGCTGGCCTGGAACTCTGTAGACCAGGCTGGCCTTGATCTCACAGAGATCTGCCTGCCTCTGCCTCCCAAGTGCTAGGATTAAAGGCGTGCACCAGGATGCCCAGCTTAAAGATATTCTTAGCCACCATGTGGGTTCTGGGAATCGAATCTGGGTCCTCTGCAGAGCAGGCGCTGAGCCATCTCTCCAGCCCTGAGAGTTTTTTTTTTTTTTAATGCAAAGGAGCAATGATAAAAGCTTGCTCTGAGCTGGGGACTGCTGAGATACTGGGATAGGTGGAAAGTTGATTAGGTGCTTAAGGTGTCATCACATAAAGGTTATAGAACCAACCTAGAGTGGTACTTAGAAAGATTGCTTTTTCTATATCTCTATCAAAACATCCTTCATGTAAACCATAAATACATACAATTTTATGTGTCAATTATACCTTTAATATTGGAGGATGAAATGCTTTTTTTTTTTTTGTCTTTACTGGAGCCTGGTACACAGCCATACATTCAATCTGGACTTTCTAAGTTTGAAGTGGAGCATTTACTTGCACTCGCACCACAGACCACTGAAAGTCTGAATTTATTCAAAATATCAATGCAACTGGTTGATCTACTCTTGGCTTGGTTGTATTCAGACCTATGCTTCTCAGACCATTCATTTTCATTTAGTTCCAGATTGAAGTTGACCAAAAGGGAAGATGCATGAGTCTGGGAGCCAGAAGGGGAGGGGCACAGCTTCATGTCTTCTGAAGATGATTGTCACCTACATGTGGTAAGAGATGTGTGGTATAATGCTGACATGTCTCAGTTAATCCTGGCTCTCCTCTCCTTGCTCATGGTGTTTTTAGACCCCCAAAGTGCACCTGGGCCCTACACATGATGCTTTGTTGAGAGCTCAGAGAGGCACTGGCCATGACAAGCCAATCTTCCTAGGTTCTGACGCCCCACCACACAGTTGGGGAGGAGGGCTTATAGATTTCTTCTCTGCCCATTTCATGCATTTATCAGGTCCTAACCTGCCAGGCTCTTCCCACAGCTGTGTAAGCTCCAATTGTTGTGATAATCTTTTTAAAACATTTATGTATTTATTTGTTTCATATGTCTGTGTGTGTGTGTGTGCATGACAGTGCACACGTGTGGAGGTCAGAGGACAACTTATAATAGTTGATTATTTTCATGCAGCAGATAGGATTGAATTCAGGTCACCAGGGCTTGGCAGCAAGCCCATTTAGCCATCTCACCAGCCACTCTAATAAATTCTTTCTTCACTATTACTCATGGCGGTTTTGCTTTTATGATGGAATCTTTTTAGGGCCATAACTGAAATGTCTTTTCAAACAGAACTCTTGAAGGTAATACATTGTACACTCACAACTCCTACCACTTGAAATTGTTTAGATCTTGAGAGTTAGAGTCACGACTCTTTAATAGTGATTACTAGCAGAATAATGATCTTAATGTATTCACTCACACAGGAGAGAAATTGTCAGGCTAGCTGAGAATTGTTAAGAAATTCAACATTAAGTTTTTAAGTTGTTAGAAAATAATTTTATAGTGTGTGCTTATGTGGACCTTTTAATATAATACAGTGAGCCAGAACTTTCAAGGTTATAGGGATCCAGTCATAAAATAATCTTAGCCCTTGAGCTTTTGTCCAAAGCAGTTGGGAGTGATGCATATTGGAAACAACAACAACAACAACAACAACAACAACAGAAAGGACTGCATCAAAGAACTGACTGAAACAGTGAACTTCTGTTCAAAACAGTCAACTTCCACATGGAGAATATTGAGAAAGACTGAGAAAGAGATGAAAAGCATGTTTGGCAGAATGCATGAGCTCTGGTGGTGTGGGGGCATGGGGGTGACACAGGTTTAGATTTGATAAAAATATAAATAAATAAATAAATAAAATAATCTTAGATGCTTGCTTTGGAGATGGAGAGTAGGAAATGATAAGGGCAGATTAAGGTAGGAAAAGGGATCTTCCTCCTCTAGATAGGTAAATGGAGCCATTTTTAGGGAGGAGAATGTGAGATGTAGGCTTCAGAGGTCCTGATGATGCTGATCCCTCCTGCATAGGCTAACACAGAAGAGAGCAGGAGATAGGGCCCGGCTTTCAGCATAAGTAAGAAGGTTGCTTATTGGAGTGGTTTGACTATGCATGTCATGAAGGCCCACGGGGAAAGTTTTGGTACTATTGTGATGTGATGGAAACCTTAAAATGCACAGTCCAGTGGAGGGCGTAGATCATTTGGGGCATGCCCTTCATAGAGATGGTGGGGTCCTGGCTCCTTCCTTTCTCTCTTACTTGCATCTCAGTCATGAGCAACTTTGCTCTAATGCGCTGCCCCATGCAGTGTGGCTAGTGGACTTTGGCTGAAATTTCTAAAACTATGACCCAAAATAAACTCATAAAAGTTGATTTTTCTTTCTTTTTCTGTCTTTTTGAGGCAAGGTCTTCTGTATCCCCAGCTGGCCTGAGAACTCACTAAGTAGACCAGGCTGGCCTTGAACTCATAGAGATGTGTCTGCCTCTGCTTCCTGAGTGTGATTTTCCTTATGCATTTATTATAGCAGTGGAAAGCAGACTATCACATCTGCCCCAGCCATGGGGATAGAGTGAAGTCCAAGGCTAGTTACTACAAAAGGTATTAGCCTTGTCAGAATTGGAAACTGAGATTTGAGCTTGATTGCTTTGTAGGATATGTATGGAGAGAGTTTCACGTATGAGTATTGTCTTTGCATTATTTCCATCCCTCCCAGTCCCCTTCCAACTCCTCCCATGGCCCCAACACCTTCTCAGTTTCTTGACCTCTTCTTTGATTATTATTGCTACATATATACCTTTATCAATATATGCATACAAATGAATGATGCACTAAGTCCATTTAGTGGTGCTCATGTGCACCCGTGTTTAGGGCTGACCACTGGGATCAGATAGCCTATCAGGAAACTAGTCCTTGGAGAAAACGGATGCTTCACCACCCCCTGGTATCCATTGATTGCCTATAGCTCTTCATCTAGAAGTGGGACTCCATGAAATTTCCCCATCCACACTGCCATATCAACGGTGGTACTATTGTGATGTGATGGAAACCTTAAGATGCACAGTCCACCTATTGAGATCCTTAAGATGAAAACCTTAAGATCCACAGTCCACCTGTCATTATGCAATATCTGCATAATGACAGCTGGCGGTGTCATTATGCAGATATTGATAGGTTATCATACTGTGGAGATTTCATGGGGGCATCCTATCACATCTAGAATGCATTATCTAATAGCAGGTGTTTTCTTTCCCTGGCTCTTACAATCTTTCCATCCTTTCTTCAGAGATGTTCCCCAAGGCTTATGTGCAGAGGTTGCATTGTAGATGTATCTGTTAGGACTGGGCACCCTACAGTCACTTATTCTGTGCATTTTGACCAATTGTGGAACTTGGTAATCATCTCCATCATTTGCAAAAAGAAGTTTATTTGGTGAGTCATGGGGAGCTATGCTTGTCAGGCTGATCCTGAGCATGAATATAGAAGTGTGGCGATGACTTGGGTATTTTTCTGTTCATTTGTTTTTATTTTTGCATTGTTTGCAAAGTCTTTAAAACAGAACATGGGTATCTCTTTCCTCAAGATGGGAGGCAGTATGGCAGCTGTGTTACCGTGACGTTCCCTTGTTTATTCCCCTCTGCGTCTATGACTTTCCCTATTATATTCACATGGCAATTCCCGACTTATCCTTCAAGGTCCGAACCTAATGCTGGATATCTTCCATCACCGGTTCCCTTCGACTCAGGCTGACAGGTGGCTTCGTCTCTTTTTCAGTGGTATTTCATGCTCCTAATTTAGCATATCTCACACTGTATTACAATTAACTGCATTTTTTGGTGACAGCATAACCTCATGATATATTAATTTGTGCCGTGTTCTATAATTCTCCTTTGTGAATCAGGGAATGTTAAAGCAAAGCAAAGGAGAAAAAACTGTCACTGGGAGTAAGGAGAAGTAGATTTTTTAAAAGAGTGTCTATTCAGAGGAGACTCCTTGCTACAAATACAGGCTGACCCAGCTCAACATTTGCTTGGTTCAGAAGGAAACAGAAATAGCAGTTCCCATAAGATAGCTTAAAATCCTTGATATCTACATATATACAAAGTTTTTGAAATTCACTGGCAAGTCTGGAAATTGAGTTGTGTCCCCTACAGATGCTCTATAGGCATATTAAGAATTGAAGATGGTGTCCTTAGAACAAAGCCAGCATGTGCAAGGTTCCAAGTGTCCTGAGGGAGTTTTGGGTAAACTACCTTTATGGGCCTGCTGACCTCCTGACCTACACTGAGTAATTAATAATCTTTCCCTTCTCCTGGGAGACAACTTGGATTAACAAACTGTGACAGTGTCTATTATTCTTAAGGAAGTCACACTGAGATTGGTATCTCCTTTCCAAAGGACATGGCAAGTACATGTTACACAAAGGAAGAGACTTACAACGTGTGGAAAATTCTTGTGACAAATTTGTCTTTGTGAAGATAACATGCTTGCTAGATATAGTTTATTAAATAGGTAAAATGTAGCCACTGCTAAGTGCCTCACAGGAGGTGAGAAACAGACAGGAAGAGTCCATTAAGCCTGTCAAAAGTGATGTGTGTGGAAAGTTGCAATAAACCATCATAAGCTTTAAGCAGAAGGGTTGTGCCTTAGTTACACAGTATCCAAGTACACTTCTCCTCTTGAAAGCACTTGTGGATTATTTCTATGGGCTTTGGCTGTGGGGTCTAAAGAACATCTCTACCTACTCCAAGACCAAGTTGATCATGCCTGTTCCGGTTTCTGGCCTGCTCAGGCAAGTAAGACTTCACATCTGTCCTTATTTGTCTCTTAGGGCTCTGTAATTCCTTCTCCATGACAGTAAGCAGAAATGAAATAAAACGTGACCCAGGAAGGATCCTTAATTTTGGCAGTATTCTAAAATATATAACAAGGTCTCCATTATTGAAGCACAGCTTAATGGTTGTGGAAGGGTGTTAATTCATAATTGCCACATAGTCATATGGAGGTTTGAATCAAATCTCACAAGTCTGGATTAAAGTAATTCCAATCATGGCTTACCCACAGAGTTTGGGGCTTGATTGTAGATTCATGAGGTGCTTAAAGCTCAAGACAGTTAAAATGGAAATTTTAATTATTTAGCCTCAATAATAGAAGCAACCTAAAGTATCCAAATTGTTTAAATAGGGAAGAGAAAGGTCACAACGAATAAGAGGAACCCTGTGTCAGGTCTGGGAGAGAAGAGGAGGCCACATGCAGTGTGTGAATCAAGAGGTCAGAAGTGAGATGATTGGGGGTTGGAGAGAGGATGGCTCAGCAGTTAAGATCACTTGCTCTTCTTGCAGAGGATCCAGTTTCAGTTCTCACCACCTACGCTAGGCAGCTCATAACCACCTGTCACTCCAGTTCCAGGGGATCCATCACCCCTTTCTGTCCTCTAAGGCACCTACATGCATGTGGAACACATATAGTCAAGCAGGTGCCACATATATGTACATAAAATAAATAAGTAAATCTTTTAAAAAAAGACTTGAGATGATTGGCATTTCCATATGTTTCTCATAGCCTTAGGCTTTTTTCTTGGCTTATTATTTTATTTTTGGTGGGATGACTTCTGAAATTTAATTAATTAATTAGTTAATCTTTTAAAAGAGAGCATGTGATGAGAATTTTTTGATACCTTATAAATATGCAAATATTCTTACTATAGCTTTCATATTTGATTAAGAGCTTAGATGGCTCAGCCTTTGATAGCCTCCCAGAACATAAAGGTAAGACCCTATTACCAAAGACATGACATATGTTAGACACAAGACTTGAGCAATCGTGCTGGAGCAGACCTGGAAGCCTCCTTCCTGAAGAATAGCTCTCATAGTGTCCGGGGATACTACACAAGCTGCTAAGGGAGAGCACCAGTCAGTGATCCTACTCAGCTGTGAAGTCTACAAACCACAGCAATGATCAGCCCAGTAAATTATTTCTACTGGTAAAATAGTGGCACTTTTACCATATGGGTAATCAACAGTTATGTGATTAGATTTAAGGCCTCTGTACTGCAAACACAGCCAAGTACACATGGTTGGAGAAAGAGTATAGACTCTAGAGAAGAATCTACTGCTGTCACTTTCCTAGATGAATGTAGTTTCTTACTATATTCTCCATCTGTATCCTTATATGCATAGACAAGTGTAGCTCTCACCACTCATCAAAGAAGTTTCTTTTTGTAAGTGATGGAGACTTTTACAAAGTTCCATAACTGGTAAAATGCAGAGAATAAATGACTGTTGGGTGCCCAGCCTTAAGTAATAAATACATCTACAATCGACCTTTGCACATAAAGCTTGGGAACATTGTGGAAGAATGGACAAAAAGGCTATAAGAGCTGGAGGAACAGACACCCGCCCTAAACACAGATATACATGAGCCCCCTAAATGGACTCAGTGTATTACATGCATATATATACATATATAATATGTATTTATAATGGATGTGTGTGTATGTAACACTAATAACCAAAGAAAGGGACAAGAAATTGATAGTGAGGCATGGGAGGAGGTGCAGGGAGGACCGGATGGGATGGAAATAGTGCAGATGCAACACTCATGTATGAAACTCTCAAAAAATAAAAATTTAAAAGTATAAAAAAGTTTAGGTGGCTGAGGACTTCTAGACTGAAAGACAAAGATCCTTTATCTTCCAGCCCCATTGTTCTTGAAAAGTTTGATTCAGTTTTGTAGATTTACTGTTGTTTTTTCTTTTTTTTGAAACAGGGTCTCTCTTTAGTCCCATCTGGTCTGAAGCTCTCTATGTAGACCAGGCTTGCCTTGAACTCACAGAGATCCACCTTCCTCTGCTTCCCGAGTGCTGAGATTCAAGGCATGTGCCACCACGCACAGCTTAAAGATGGATCTTAGCCACCATGTGGGTGCTGGGAATCGAACCTGGCTCCTCTGCAAGAGCAGTCAGTACTCTTAACTGCTGAGACATCTCTCCAGCCCCTACTGTTTTTATTTTTAATTATGTGTATGTGTATGGCCATGGGTGCATGTCTTGCAGCTGTCCATAGAAGGCAGAGGAACCAGATCTCTTGTAGCTGTTGGAAGATACTTGATGTGACTGCTGGGAACTGATCTTGGGTCCTCTGGAAGAGCAGATTGCAGAGCCTCTCACCACTGAGCAATCTCTCCAGTACTTGATGCTGTGATGGTGTTTTAAACTATATATATTTAGTACACACACACACACACACACACATTTGTAAGTTCATCTCTATCTGGCTCCTGGGAACTTCAATGAAGACTTTGGTCTTAAGACTGCAGTGAACTTAATTCTCGTACTACTTGAGTGGGCTCCAGATGAGAACTGAGTCTGGCCAACACCCAAATTTTAGCCTTATGCTAACCTGAACAGAGACCTCAGAGCCACCCTGCCCGATGTCTACCCTACAGGACTTCAAACCAATGAATGAATGTTGCTGTAAGCCATGAAGTTGACTGCAATATGTTTTCCATCAGTGGAACAGCACTTATCTCCTCGTTGAACTTCTGTCAAGTTTCCTCTAAGTATGCTATTTGTTTCAATCAGTTTACCAAATTATAACACAATTTCATGAGTACTCTCTTTATAGTTGTATGTCAGGCTTTCTTGGCCTAAATAGGAGGTTCTTTCTCGGTTCTTGGCAAAACAAAGAGGTGTATACATTTATTTTATGACTAAACTGAATATTGCAGTTTTGCTTTCACATTATTTAAAGGGAAGACCTTTCTGATACCATGCAGTGAGCTGCTGTAATGGGCTTTAGTCTAGAAATTTAACATTTCTAGATCTTCAGGACATTTCCACGAATGACAATAACAGCAGCAGCAACAACAACAACAACATTCCTGTGTCCACCAAGCTTACAATCTACCTAAAGAAAACATAAAGTAAATAAACAAGTAAAATTTCTATATGATGGATGACAGCAAACATCATGGTAAAAAACAGGGTATGGCATAAGAGTTAACCAGGTTGGGGGAAAGCAATTTTATATAATGTGCTCAGACAAGGCTGCATTGAGAAGGAAATGTCCTATCAAGGATTGGATTGTGGAAATGAGGAAGCTGTGCACATACCTAAGGAAGAACATTTCAAGAAGGTACAAAGGCCTTGAAACAGGCCCTGCCTGGTATGTTTGAGGTTTAAAAGAATGGACAAAGGAAAATGAGAGAACAGTATTGGATACATTTGTCACACGTTCTACACAGGTCCAGATGTCTTTTCTAAAAAAAAATATTTTTATTTTTAATTATGTGTATGCATTTGTGTCTGTGGGTGAGCATGTACCTGTGAGTGCAGGTGCCCAGGCAGGCCATAAGAGGGCATCAGATCTCCTGGCACAAGAGTTATTGGCAGTGTGAGGTGCTCATGTGGAATCTGAGCTTGGATCCCCTGCAAGAGCAGTCAGTAGACACTCTTTAACTACTGAGCCATCTCTCCCAGCTCAATATGCCTTAATTTAGTAAATTACTTTGTTAGTTAGCTTTTTCCTCTCTGTGACTTAAGAGAAACAATTTCAGGGAGAAAGGATTAACGTCGGTTCACAATTTTAAAGGTTTCGGTCCATCATATTCAGGGAAGCCCATCACAGCAGCTCACTCCACGGTATCAGAAAGGTCTTCTCTATACCTGTGCCCCCAGGCCTTCTGTTTTATTCCTCCCTTTTAATGCTATTTACTTTATTCTGTTTGAAAATACAACACTCTGTCTTCCTTTTAGGTTGCAAGCTCCTTGAAGTTCAGGATTATGTCTTGCTAATATGTATATTCCTTTCATACACCAGAATACTGTTAATATTAAAAAATGTATAGAACAAATCTGCAGGCAAAAGTCCATAGTTTTACCAGAAAACCCAGGCTCATGTATGTTTGGGTCAAACTACTTCTTATGCCATTGTAAGTGGCTATTACCTTTTCTATTCCTCTTTTCTTTGGCAAAGATACTAACTAAATTTGTTAGGTTTTGATGACCATAATTTTTTTAAGGACAAGCCTTTACAGGTGAACTTGATACTACTTTGGAAAAGTATCCCTCTACCTCCCATGGCCGAGCAACATAACCACCTGGTTACACTAATAGCTTTGAAATGCTCTTGATCAGTGACTGGTTTTAAAGCCTGTCTAATGTTTTGAGCATGACAATCCTCAAGAAAGGGTGAACCAGGTGGAAAGGAAGTAGAGTTCTTTTCTCTATTAGCTTAGTCAAGATAAATGTCTTAGGAGAAATATTTAAAATTTATCATGTTCTCGTGATTAGAAAAACCACATTTTCAGAAGGACTTTTAGGGCATTGCCTTATATCTAAAATTTAGATTGCCCTTATCTGAGGTTAAAAAAAAGTACACTGAAGGAGGTTTTGTGAAAAGTTTCTGACGAATGACTAAGTTCTTATTTCACTGGCTCTGGGACTGGTACCAGTGAGCGTTGCACAAGTGTCCAATGTCTGTTCCTATGAAAATAACTTGTATCCATTACCATTTAAAAATTTTTTTTTAAATTAATTTTATTTATTTCTGTATGTGTATGAATGTACTGTCTGCATGCAAGTTTGTGCACCTGTGTCGTGCAATGCCACGGAGGTCAGAAGAGGGTGTCGTGTCGGATTCCCCTGGAACTGGAGTTCTCCTGGAATTGGAGTTTCAGACGGTTCTTGGCCGCCATGTGGGTGCTGGGGATCGAACCCGGGTCCTCTGTAAGAGCTGTCGGCGCTCTTAACTGCTAGGCCATCTCTCCAGCCCCTCCATTACCATTTTTAAATGTGACACTGAGGCTTAGACTTCAGTCTTTTAGCCATGGATCAGAAATTGGATTAGAAATAAGTGCAATGTGTATGCTTTCACTGAGCAACTGAAATAGATTTATCTGCCCCTAGAAGGGCCCATGGTTATAGATTTTTGTCTGTTTAAAAATTTATTTAAACGTATGGAATGTATATAATGACTTTTTCCAAGGAATCACAACACAAACACCTTGGGATTTTAAATATTGTCAAGAAAATTTTCCTGTCCTACCAAAAGCAGCACGCTGACAAATAATCATGTGTTTGCTACCATTTTATTATTTATTCATCACAAAACTCGAAGGTTCAGAAACACATAATGTACATTCATACATAGTTTATTATTTCATTCAAATAAATCTGATATGTACTATTCTTTCCAGACACATGAATTGAATAACTCTTATTTAATAGTTGCTTTTTCAAATTTAATCTAGCAACAAATTACATCACTCTTAGTGCTAAAAATCTCCTAGATGAAAATCTTTCCAATTTTATTATTATCTTTTGATTTATACATAGGTTGCATGCCAGCCTCTTTTAAGCTGAAACTACATTTCAAAATAAAGGCATTCCTTTTCTTTGTGTTTTAGGAGCATGATCTTGCTTACATTGGACATAGGATAATCTCTGCCTAAGGGTGACTATAAAACTATAAACATATTTTGAGATTGTGCTGCCTGTTTGAGGTCCTTACATGGCTGAAATCAAGTAAGCTCCATATTGCTCAAATGTTCATCTGGCTTTCTGCCACGTAGATAGATATATTAATACAACTTAAGTGTGCTCTGAAGCTTTGTTAATTAATGTTTATAAAAGCTTCTTGAGATTATCTGCTAAAGATACTGCACGAATTAAAGTTATATGAAAAGCAGACATGCAAAGCACTTTAGAAATTGTTGCTTGGAAGAGATAAAAATGCCCCACTAGCCCCGTCTGAATCAGTGACTTCTGCTTTCTTTAATTTATTAAGGTATTTTATGGATAGTGCATAAAGATGACTTAAAGGTGCATAGTATCTTTTCATAGTGCAGAAGTCTTTATGAAATTGTGGTTGGAGAGCTTTGCATAAAGCATTTGTCTGGTGTTCATTCAGGCAGAACATTCAAATTACGGATCTCATAAAAAGAAAATATTAGTTGGAAGATGAATTCTTCTCCAGAGTGAGTGCAGCATAAGCAGGTGCTCCATCTCCCTCCCCAGTTCTCTCCTATATCAACAAAATGCCTTTTTTTTCTGAGCACATAACCATCCTGAATAGAGTTCTATCTTGTCCATCTTTCTTACACTTCGGTGTGGCCGGTGGTGACTAAATTCTGGCTAATCTGTGTGACATATATGTGTTATATCTTTAAAGGGAGGGTTCCCATTTTGTTCCTCCCTTATTCTTCTGCTTGGAATGTAGATATTGTATAGGTGGGTGATGAAAACAACCTAAATGTGGAAGAGAAACAAGGCAAAAGTCTTAAAACTCACAGAAATGAACCACCATACCAGCCCAAACTGCCTCACTCTGAATGGGTTTACTACACTATTATTTGAGCCTTGGTTATAAACAATCCACCAAAGCCTAACTCAGGCCTGTTTCTACAAGAGAGTGATAATGTTTGGATTTTATAAAAATTAGCCACTCCTGGACCATGTCTCCTTGAAAAGCATTTGTGGGTTTTATGTACTTATTTACATACTTGGCACTCTAAAATCTTTTAATTTGAGGGTGTGGCTACTCTTCTAAAATGGATAAAGAAAAAAATTGCTTTAGTTGCATCTTTAAAGAGCTTATAGATATCTATTTGAAGTGGACTTTTTCCCTGAGTACTCTCAAATTTTGTAAAAGTAGTAAAATTGAAAAGAAACAACTTTAACTAAAATGATAAAATTCCAGTATATTAGACATAATCACAACAGGCCATTGTTTTACACTCCACTTTAACTCATTCTTATACAATCAGTTCTTATACCAACAGTTTAGTGACAAAACGGTGCACTTTAGCCGAGCTACCTATATATTTTGATTTTGGTTTTAAAGTTGATCTCCATTCTAAATTCCTTAAGCATTCAAACATTATGCAGAGGTCAGAGGGCGCTACTACGGCAACAGACGCCTTTCACATATACTTCCTATTTGCTTCTTATTTTTTGCTTACATGCTAATGGGAGATATACCCTGCAATTGTGGTTTAAATATATGTGCCAAGAGGTCTCTGGATATAGTTAGATAAATTATAAATATGGGAATTTGGGATTACTGTATTAAATAAATATGGCTTATTTTGGTCTTTTTGAGAAAGGGTCTCCCTGTAGCCATAGCTGCCTTGGAACTTGCTATGTAGACCAGGCTGACCTTGAACTCACAGAATGCTTCCCTCTGTCTCCTGAGTGCTGGTATTATAGGTGTGCACTACCATGTCCGGTTAAATATGGCATAATCTTGGTATTTATGTTCATTACAGTATTTGGAGACTCTATTTCATATAGCCTAGGCTAGCCTCAAACTCACCATACAGCTGAGATGACCATGAATTCCTGTCCTTTCTGCATCTGCCATTAAGACTGCTGTGGTTAGAGGCTTGTGCTGCCATTCTTGGTTTATGTGGTGCTGGAGATTGAATCTACAACTTCATGTATGATAAGCAAGCTTTTTACAAATGGAACTACATTCCCAGTCATTGTTACAATTTTACATTCAGAAAAATTTATCTAGATTTACACTGCATTAAAATATTAATTTCTTCTGTTGAATGTAATTGTTTCGGTTATCTATTGCTATGAAGCAAACTACCTGAAATCTTAATGGTTTAAAACTATAACCATTATTTGTTTTGCTCACAAGTCTTACGTTTGATCACTGTTCAGAGGGAGCAATTCATTTCTGCTTTGTAAGGCACCAACTGGGACGGCTCAGCTGAAGCTCGAGGCTCTGTTAAAATGGCTCTGTACAATGAGTGGTATTTGGTGTCCCAGCTTATAGGCCTTTTCTGATCTCCCAAGTAGAGGTGACACCTGTTTGATTTGTCCCAGTACTGGAACTACAGTTGCATGCATGCCACTGCTCCTGAATTTGTAAGTGGTAGGGGCCTGATGTCAGGTCCTCACGCGCATCCTGCTAGCACTTTACCAACTGGTCAATCTCCCTAGCTTCTCCAATTAATATTAAAGACATAATTTAGTTTACTAGAAGAATTTTTATTGATAGTATATAGCATAACCGATGTTACTTTTTTAATTAATTATTTAATTAATTAATTAATATATATTTTAATAAAATCTAAACCCGTGTTCCCCACCCTACCCCCCCCACCCCACCAGAGCTCATGCATTCTGCCAAACATGCTTTTCATCTCTTTCTCAGTCTTTCTCAATATTCTCCATGTGGAAGTTGACTGTTTTGAGCAGAAGTTCACTGTTTCAGTCAGTTCTTTGATGCAGTCCTTTCTGTTGTTGTTGTTGTTTTCCAATGTGCATCACTCCCACCTGCTTCAGACAAAAGCTCAAAGGGCCAAAAAAAAATGCTCAAAGGGCTGTGCACAAAAAATACAACTAGTATTAATTGGCCACTAGACATCCACATAGAGGGCTACCATTTGCCGTCGTTTGTTTTGAGGATCTGTGTTACTTCACTCAGCATGATGTCCTCTAGCTAGCTCAGCCATTTTCCTGCAAAGCCTCATGCTGCAGTCTTCTTTACTGCTGCATAGAACGCCATTGTGCAATGTACCAACATTTTCTCTATTCACTCATCAGTTTGAGGGGCATTCGGGGTGGTTTCCAAGCTCTTGCTATTGTGGAAGAGAGCTGTAATAGAACATGCATGGCAGTATCTGTGGGTGGGGTGAGTCTGAGGGTACATGCCCAGGTAATGGCTGATCTGGTGGCAAGTTCATTCCAAGTCTTCCAAAGGTTCTCCACACTGCTTTCCATAGTGGCGTATGAGTTTACAATTCCCACCAGCAATGGATGAGGGTTCCCCTCTTTCCCTACAACCGCTCCAGCACTTGGTATCATTCTTTCTTGATCCAGCCAGTCTATTGGATGAGATGATAGCTTAAAGTGGTTTTGATTTGCCTTTCCTTAATGATTAGTGGATGTGAACACTTCTTACGTAGTTTCTCCAACCATCTTCACATGTCCCTCACTGTGAAGTCCCTGTTCCCTCTTTTGCGCCATCTATTGGTGGGTCATTTGTTTTCTTTCTTTTTGTTTTTTTGAGTAGATTTATATATTCGGGAAATCAATGTTTGTCCAGATGTTTCTGCATGAAGTTTCCTCCCACTCTGTGGGGGATTTCTCTTTCACTTCCTTGATGTGTGTTTGGTTTGATGTAACGAAGCTTTGGTTTAAGTTTAATGAGGTCCCATTTGTCAATTGTCAACCTTATTATCTTGTTGCAACTGTCGTCTGATTTAGAACAATCTTTTTCCCATGCCTATGTCTGTGTAGTCTGCTTTGCCAACTTTTTTTCCTTCTTGGCCTGCAGAGTTTGGGGGTTTCACATGATTTTGGGTCTTTCGATTCATCTGGAGTATGATTTTTATACAGGGTGAGAGGTAGGGGTTTTAATTTCATTCTTCTATAAGTGGTGATCCAGTTTTGCCACCACCACTTCTGAAGATGCTGTCTTTTCCCCACTGTGTCTTCTTGGCCCCCTTGTCAAATAGGATGCTGGCTATGAAATTATATGTGCTCAGGTTGATCTTTCAGTTTTGTTCCCATTGTTCCAACAGGTCTGTTTTTGGCAGTACAGCGTTATGCTAATCTTCCTGGTAGTATATTTGAAGTCTCGGTATAGAGATTCCCCCCTGTGTAGCTCCTTTTCCGTCAGGGTTGTTTTGGCTATTCAGGGTCTTTTTGTTTTTCCAATGAATTTTTTTTTTTTTTAAGATCTTTCTTTAATTTGTAGGAAATTACTTGATTTTAATTTTTTTTGTTTTGCATAATTAAAAGAGTTTGGGTATGAATGCTTTTTACTAATAAATTTTTACATTTAATTTTCTCATATCCATGAGCATGGGACAGTTTTTCCATCTTCTGATTCTTCTGTCAATTTCTTTCTTTCAGAGATTTAAAATTTTTGTTGTAGAGGATCTTTGGTGTTTTTGGTTAGGTTTATCTCTAGGTAACTTTTATGTTTTTGAGGGTATTGGTAAATGGGAAGGTCCTCCTGATATTCTTTCTCCAGTATTGCTTGTTTGGTGGTTGTAACGAAAAGGCCATTGATTTTCTTAGGTAAATTTTGTACCTGCCACTTTTGCTGTAGCTGTTAATTTTTTTAGGAGTTTTTTCTGGTGGAGTTTTTAGCACTTAAAACAATCATTCATCAAAAAAGAAAAGGGGTAGCTTAACTTCCTCCTTTTCAATTTAGTACTCCTTTAATTTCCTTTTCTTGCCCTAGTTCTCTAAGCAAGTGTTTTTAAGACTGTATTGAAGAGGAGTGGTGACAGGGGCACCTTGCCTGAGGCGAGCTCCTACCTTTAAGGAAGTTTTGTTCATTTCCCATTTAAGATATTTGCCTGTTGGATTCTTGTATATGCGTTTGATTACATTGAGAATGAGCCCTCCCAATCCAATCCCTCTAGGATTTTACATGAGGAAGGGAGCTGTATTTTGTCAAGGCTTTTTCATGATCAATTAAGTGATGGTGTGGTGTTTGTGTTTTATTCCCCATTTATGTGTTTGAGGATATTTATTGATTTTTAGTATGTTGGAACCATCCCTGTATCTCGTGGTATGAAACAACTGGGCATGATGGATTGAATCTTGGATGTGGGCTGTATGCGATTTGCCAAGTACTCTTTTTAGAATTTTGGCATCTGTATTCATTAGGGAGAAGAGATCTACAAGTTCTCCTTTTATGATTATTCTTGCCTGTTGGTTTGGTAATAGAGTGATGCGGCTTCTGTAAGGAATTTTGGAGAATTCCCTCTGTATCCTTAACATTTCGTTTACATGTTTTTTTTTTTTAATTTTTTTGAATGTTTTTATAGAATTCTGCACATGAAACCACTGGGCCTGGGCTTTTTTAGTTGGGAGTTTATTTTACTACATCTTCAATTTCTTTCATGTATACATGGGTGTGTAAGCTGCTATCTCTTCTTGTTGGGCTTTGGTGAATTCTCCGAGATTTCAGATATGCATCCATTTCTTTCTCGGCTTTTCACACTTAGTTAGAGTTAAGGTTTTTGAGTATTCCGTAATGTTGTCTGGATCTTTTCTCTTGTGCTTTGTGATATTTCCTTTTCATAGGAATTGTAGTTGATTTGGAGTTGTTCCTTCTTTTTTGGTTTTTTCTTTAACTGGGCTAGAGGGCTGTCTATCTTGTTTTTCTTTTGAAGAACCAACTTTTGGATTTCTTTTGGATCATTGATTTTTTTTATTTGTTTTTGTTTTCTTGCTATTGTCATTGATTGCTCTGCGACTGATTTTTGTATTTCTTTTCTCTCTCTGGCATTTAGGGTTCATCTGTTGTTGGCGCTCAAGTGCTTTTAGCTGGCAGTGTTAGAATCATGTCACTGTGCTGATTTTCTGTGTTGTTTCTCATGTAGGCCACCCAGAAGCTATAAACTTCCCCTTAGGCTGCTTTTAAGGTATCCCATAGGTTTTGGTTGTGTTTGTCTTGTCTTGGTCATTCAGTTCCAGGAAGCTTTTATTTCTTTCTTTATCTCTCCTTGACTGATTCATTTATTCAAGAGTGTGTTGTTTAGTCTCCATGTGTTCTTGTAGGCAGTATGGCTTTATCCTGGTGTTAATGTTAGCTTTTGCACTTTGGTGCCTGATAGAATGCATGAAGATTATTTCAATCTTTTTGATATTGTATTGTGGATGTTCTTCTCTTTGTCCACGTATGTGGTCTATTTTTGGAGATGTTCTTGGTGGTGCTGAGTAGAAAGTGTATCTCTCCTGGTATTAGGGTGGATATTCGGTAGAGGTTTATGAGGTCCTTTGGTTATCATATCGTTCAGTTCAGATGTCTCTCTGTTTATTCTTGTCCTTGTTATCTGTCCAAAGGACTCAGTGAGGTATTGAAGTCTCTACTATGAGGTGTACTGGGGTTAGTGGTGTGAATCTTTGGTCCGTGAAGAATTGTGCTTTATAAAGTTTGGTGCACCAGAGTTGGTGCAATTATATTCATATTGTGAAATCCTTCTTGGTGAATTGTTCCTTTGATAAAAATGTGATGGCTTCTTTGTCTCTTCTGATTTATATTACTTAGTCTTTTTGTTCTGATTATTAAAATAGCAAACACCTGCTTTCTTTTTGGTTTACCAATTTACTTGGTAATATTTTTTCCATTCTTCGCACTTTAAGGTTGGTGCCTGTCCTTGAAGGTAAGACGTGTTTCTTGTAGGAACAGCATATGGATGGATTCTGTTTTCCTAATCCAAGTCTCCCAGCGTCTGATTTTTTGATTGGGGTATATTAGTCCATTAATTTTAAGGTTATACGACTGATAGGCTTGCGTTTGCTTCCTTTTGCCTTATTATCCATTTTGCAGTTGGGTTTAGGTTTCTACTTCAGCAGAGTTATGCTTTTATTATTTCTCTTTCTCCTAGGTGCCTGGGATGGTTGCTCTTTCTTCTGGGTCCTTTGAATTGCTTCAAGTATTCTCTGAAAGGTTGGTTTTCAGACATGTATTCTTCACTTGTTTATGGTCATGGAATTTGTTTCTGCTCTATGTCTTTTTTCTCTCCTTCTATATGATTTTTTGCTGGGTATAGTAAACCTGGGTTGGCATCTATGTCCTTTACACTGGAATGCTTTGCTCATGTCTCTTCCGTTTGCTGTTCATAGTTTTGAATTGAAGAAGTCATTGTAATTTCTGATAGGTTTCCCATTATAGGCACTTTTGTTTTTCTTCTATGTGCTTATATTAAGATTTGTCTTTGTTTTGGGTGTCCTAGCATTTTAACTATGATGTGGACGTGGGGAGTTTTCTTTTTTGATCTTGTCTGTTTGGAGTTTCTATGTGCTTCTTGTATTTGTATGGTTTTGTCCCTTTTTGTAGTTTGGGAAGTTTTCATCTATTTATCTGTTTGAAATCTGATCAATACCATTCTTGGGGATTCTTCTCCTTCCCCTATTCCTTGATGTGAAGTTTATCTTTTCATAGGTCCACACGTTTCTGGTTGTTCCACTTTTGTGGTATTTTGTTTAAAATTTTTTTTTCTTAATCTTTTACTTGAGGTTTTAGGTTTTCGTGTTATCTTCCAGGTTGATATTTCTTGGTTCTGCTTCCTCTCAGTTCTGCTTCTGAGGCTTTTTTCCATTTCTTCCTCTGATTGGATTGGTTTTTTGATTTCCTTTTTCATTTCCTCTTCTGATTTCTTTAGTATTTCTTCTTCTTCTTTGGGCTTCTCAATCACTCCCCCTTCCTGTGTTCTTTGCTCTGCTGGTTGGTTTTCTTATCTTTTCCGCCAGGGACTTTTTCCAGTTTTTCTACTTCCTCTCTGAGTTTTTTTTGTATTTTATGTATCTTATTCCTTTATGAGTCATTCATGTCAAATATTTTTCTTAATTCTTGATTTGCTGTATTATAATCTTCTAGTTGTCTTTAAGTATGTTCACAATTGTGTTTCTTGATATCTGTGGTCCTGGGCCATCCCCAGGGGGATCCCAAGTGTAGGAATCTTCTCACTAGGGTTTGGTAGACTTGGTTGGGATTATCCTGTCACCTTTCCAGTTGTCTCTTCTTCACGTGCCCTGGCATATGGGCTCTCCTGCCTGTATTCACAATGTGAGTCCCAAAGTCCTGCTTCACTATGTTGGAAGGCTTGCTTTGGCTGCCTCCTTCAGGATGCCCTCATAATCCCAGTTGGTGGGGTGGGGGGTGGGGAGGGTGTGGGTGGTGCTCTTTAGCCCGCACCCCCCCATACCTGCACTTCACGGTCTCGGGAGATCTCAGATCCAAGAGACTCAAGTAACCTACCTTTTATACCAGTTGTGGGAGGATAATCTGCCCCTACAGCCACAAAATCCAACTAGAGCCAAAAGACAACTGGATTAAACAGATTAAGGTTCAACAACAATCAGCCTAGATCTGAAGCACCCAGCCCTACTACCATACTTTGTGTCTGCAGCTGGTCTTGGAAGATCTCAATGTTGATGCTTTTCAACCCAGTATTCACTCTACTCTTTCTTCCTTAGTAAGAGATCTCTAGATTCATTTCTATTGGCACCGTGTCTAGGTAACATGCTTATATCTCTAGATTCCTTTGTCAAGAGACACAGTTCTGAGCAATGGATTGTTAAAAGTTGTGTACTATGTGTGGTACTGTGGGGTGGGTGGTGGTTTGTGTGTGTGATGGTGTGTGTGTGTGTGGTGTGTGGTGTGTGGAGTTTTTCGGTATTTAAGAAAGGTGCTTTCGAGAACAAGTTAAACTTTTTTTCTTTTGTCTAATATTCCGTTATAGCAACAAGCCTTTGATCAAATTGGCAAACATATGAAAAAGGTTTGTGGTCAAAGTCAAAAGGTAGTGACAAAGAGGGTGGAAAGCTGGCTTCTTAAGGATCTTGTGGAATCACATGACAATCTTATACTATCTACTCTAGATTTCTTGAACCATGATAAAAATAATCTCAAATGTGGTAAAGCCACAGAAACTGGGTTTCTGTCACATAAAGTCAAATCCATTTCCTAACTGAATTAGTGCAATAAAAACCTCAAAATAGTTATAATTACTGCTGGAGATTAAGAACATGTCATGGCATTTGTAAAAGCATCAGCAGACATTTTTTCTCTGCTCACTGACTTTCTGTAAGAATATAGCTAGTACAACTCTGATTGCCCTCTTTCTTATATTTATGGGGCAAAATTTTGTCATGTTCATAAATGTGGGCTCTCAATGTCAGAAAAAATCAATATGCTTCTTACCTTTTATTTGAAGCATCTTGAGCTCTGCTCCTTCTGGGGCAACATAATCCACTCAGCTTACCATTTTATCCTGTAGGCAACTGGTTATTGGGAAAACAAAAGTAGGGAAGTTTATTGATGACATGTTTGAAGGTAATCAGTGATGTAGCCAATGAATTATACTTTGGGTTCTTTGGAAAATAGTTTTACCACATAATCTAGAGGCTTGCACCCAAATAGTAGAGTCGAATTAACATATGGATATATGCTTTAGACAAATAATAGAGACTTGGTTGTTTTATTAGAGGCCACATTACAATGGTTTAAACATGGTGGGAGTTTATTTTTCTCTTAGGTGGAAGTCAGAGTTAAGAAGTGTTTGAGGTTGGTGTGGGATGAGCTGTAGTCACTAGGAAATTCAGGATCCTACTGTGCCATTGCTAGGTCACTGTCTGGATTAGACTCTTATCTTTATCCTTATAGTCAAAGCTGGCTCGCTCCCTTCAGGTCTCTATGGACTCAATTAAAGGGCAATCACGTCTGTAAGAAGGTGGTCCTATCTCTTGGTTCACATCTCATCCACTATGTCAACACCAGCTGAATGGCCGGTTAGGAAATGGCTCTAGTTGCACCTGTGTTCAAAGCTGAAGATAAGGACTTGCTATTGCTCAAAAGGAAGGAGGAAGTGGCTGGTGGATGACAACTGGCTGCCTTTTCATGGGTATCTTGTCCACCTTCAGAGGAGATACCATCTGTCATGCAGGTGATGGTAGGCTTCTTAGAGTTTAAGAGGATGTCAAAATGGTCTGTGGCACGGAAAGTGTGTAGATCTATCGTGTGTCAGCAGTGACTTTCTCTGTGGTTTTTCTTTATACCAGGTGGCTACAATCGCCTGATTTCTTTCTTTTGTCCTCTCATTCTCATATTCTGTTACCCTCCCGTCTTTTAAAAAAAAGTACATACAGGGTTGGAGAGATAGCTCAGTGGTTAAGAGCACTGGATATTCTTGCAGAGGATCTGGGTTTTGTTCCCAGCACCCACAAGGTGGCTAACCACAGTCTGTAACTCCAGTTCCAGGGGATCTGACACCCTTTTCTGACTTCCATGGTATATTAGTCACTTTTCTGTTGCTGTGATAAATCCACCATGACCAAGGGAATTTATAAAAGGAAGAGTTTATTTGAGCTTACGATTGGTGGTTCCTGGGAATTAGAGTCCATTGTGGCGGGAAGCATGGTGGCCGGGTTGGAGCCCAGGGTCACATCTCTCAATGAGCACAGGAAGCAGAGAGAGAGAGACTGGATACCATAAGGCTTGTTAAACACACTAAGCCTGCCCCCAATAAGGTACTTCCTCCAGCACAGCCACACCATTTTTTTTTTTTTAGATCAAAATCGCCTCAGTAGCCACACATTCTAAGACCTCCAAGAACAGTGCCACTAACTGGAGACAAAATGTCTGAATACTTAAAGCCTATGAGGGGACACTCTCATTCAAACCACCACACATGGGCACTGCATGACACAGTTGCACTTACACGCAGGAGGGCAACAAACCCATATACATAAAATAAAAATAATTAATTTTTAAAAAAGTATATACAGGTACATGCTAGAGTGTCAAGTGTGTGCATGTGTGCTTGTGCATGTGTGTGTGCATGTGTGTGCATGCGAGAGTACACATATGTATGTGTGTGCATGTATGTGTGTAAGGTGGAGGACAATCTTAGGTGTCATCTCAGGAACCCTACTTCTTTGAGATAAGGTCTCTCACTGGCCTAGAACTATTAAGTTGGGTTAGACTAGCCTCTACGTTGCTGGGATTATGTAGATTCTGGGGTTCAAACTTTGGTCTTTATGCTTACAAGGCAAGGGCTTTCTCAACAGAGCCATTTCAAGTTCACAACATCTCATCTTATTGCAATCTTGATGGAAAGTTCTTGGGTTTTGATATGCATATTGAAATACCCAGAGCAACCATGCTCTGTATGAAGAACAAGGCTGGTACTCCCTTAAAATTGCCTTTGGCTGCCTGGCATCTCCCTACTATTCTCAGCTCTTCACCCACTCACATCCAAGTCACCCTATGGTCTTTTCCTCCATTGGGTAGAAAGGCTTTCTTGTTCCTCCTGGCCTTTGCAGCCTCACCAGATCCAGGGAGAGTTCTGCTTCTGCCACAAGTGTAATTCTCAGAAAAAGCTGTTTACTCCCTAAAAGGAGCTCCAGGGCCAGCTTCTGAAATAAATGTCCTCACCTCATTAGAAAATGAAATCACCCCCTGCATTTGTTGTCAAAATGTTGGGGATACTAGCCATTACATCACTCAACTTCCTCTCTAGAAAGTTCCAAATCAGACAGGTCTTTTAGATTTTGGCTTCTTCTAAAGCAGTTTCCCCCCACTTTTGATAACAATAGCTATACAGTGTCCACACAGTGCAGAGTCCAGTTTGCAGCTCGGTCACTGCAATTATGTTGAACACACAATGATCATATTAGTTTTTACCCACTTGGTTGGACCATTTTATGTCTATCAAATGCTCTGTATTTTTATTGTAAGCCATTCCAAATCTTTTGAAAAAAATCAAGGTAGCTGGGTGCCGTGATGCATGTTTGGATTAAGCAACTTAAGAGGAGGGTTGCTTAAGCCCAGGAGTTCAAAGCCAATTTGGCTCAAAAAGAAAAACAAAAAGCAAGATAAGTCAGTATGCAGTATTTGGAACCTCCCAACCCCAACCAGGGACTTAGATAAAGCAGGTGTGGTGGACCACACACTCTAAACATTCCCATTTTCTTTTTTGTTTCTTTTAAAATATTTTATTACTTTATGTGTATGAATGTATTGCCTCCATGTATGTGAGTGTACCTGTGTTGTGTAATGCTGGGAGAGGTCAGAGGAGGGCATTGGATCCCCTGGAACTAGAGCGAGGAATAGGAATTTTTATTTAGTTTTATTTTTTTTAATTAATTTTATTTATTTCTGTATGTGCATGAATGCACTGTCTGCATGCAGGTCTGTGCACCAGTGTCGTGCAACGCCGCGGAGGTCAGAAAAGGGTGTCGGATTCCCCTGGAACTGGAGTTCTCCTGGAATTGGAGTTTCAGATGGTTCTCGGCCTCCATGTGGGTGCTGGGGATCGAACCCGGGTCCTCTGCAAGAGCGGTCGGCGCTCTTAACCGCTAGGCCATCTCTCCAGCCCCTATTTAGTTTTATTTTATTTGTATGAATGTATGGCCTGCATGTATGTAAGTGCACCCATCTCATGGAGGTCAGAAGAGGGTGTCAGACCCCTGGAACTGGACTTACAGCTGGTTGTTAGCTGCCATGTGGGTGCTGGGGACCAAACTTGGATCCTCTGCAAGAGCAGCCAGTGCTCTTAAATGCCGAGCCATCTCTCTAGCCCTTCCTGTCGAACTTTTATTTTGTCTCTAAGAATCTTTGGTCATTTGTTTCACTCCAGCTGCCACTGTAGTGACCAAACTGGTGAGGATGTCAACTGATCACAGGAGCTCACCACTTAACAGCATCCTTCTTTATACTGTACCATTTACTGTTTACCGTCCAGATGAGGAGGTAGAGATGCCACGAGATTGATCCTTAAGATCTTCGGAGACTCCAAAGCTGGAATTGTTTATGTAATTTACATAATTTAATTTTTCTTTTTTCTTTTTTTTTTTTTTTGTAGTGCTGAGGATCAAACTCAGGGCCTTGTCTTTGCAGACCACTGCTCTACCACTGAGCAATAATCCCATCTCACTACAAGTTAGTTTTCTAGCAACATTGGTTAATGGCAAGTGTTTGAAAACTACTCCGGAGTTATTTAAAGTTCCCAGAGATCCTGAAAGGGTAAGCAGCTCTGCTCCAGCAGTTCTTTCTAGTGCTTTTCTTGGGGGCAAGTGATAACCGTGGAGTTGGGGAATGATAGCTGGGATAAAGCCTGGATTTGGTTAGTTAAGGCAAGACTAAGAGTTAACTTTCAATAAATGATCAGTATTGAGAAACAACAGGACTTTAGGTGAGAACACACCGGATGCTAGGTGGTGAGCTCATCAGGGCCAGGAAGCCTGTGAAAGGCAGGTAGGGATGGAGAGCCTGCAGTACTGACTTTGCTCAAGTTAATGGCCATGCTTGAGCTAGCAATAAAGGTTTAGGCTAGGGCAGTTGGAAATTTGAGGAATGATCACATAGGATAGACTATTATATATGCTTTCTGGATATCTCTAGACTTCTAAGGAATTAGTGGCTCAAGGTCTAAGGCTTAAAGATGAAGGGTAGCAATTCTCTACATTAAGAAAACAACCAAAAATGTTAAAGATAAAGCATCTCCGTAGTTTCCTGTGACTTACAGTGAGTTCCTGTTATACAGTCATTCTCTCTGAACTGAAAATTCCTTCCATGAATGATGTGTGTGTTGGGGGGGAGGAAGGGAGGGAGAAGACTCACCAGACTCAGAAACTCAACAGATTTCACATGTCTAGGAAAGTGGAAACTTCTAAGATTCATGAATGTCCTTCTCTAACATTATAGAGCTGGTAAACAACTGTTAAGAGAGAAGACTCTGACTAGCCAAACTGTGGAGAGGAGATTATCTGGCTTGTTGGGCTGCCTGTACGTTATACAGAGAGCTCTGGGGATGCACCTTTCGTGTGTCAACCCTGACATGGGTTTGGATTTTTGGTGATGCAGCTGCATCTGCCATCTCTGTTCCTGAAAGTACCCCCTCACTCATACTTTTGTAAACACATCTGATAGAAACTTTACTGGTTCATCAAGTTGGACGTTGATCTGTCATGGGTTCCTTCTCTGGGGTGAATAGAAGTGTTTGTGCTGTGTCTTCCCAGGAAAGTCACACACAACAACTATGAAGGAGATGACAAGGTACAGTCTTTTATTTTTAGGGGAAACTTGGAAATTTTATTTTCCTCTTGCTTTTTGAGGTATAGACACCTCTTTGGGGGACAACACATTGTCCTATGCAAATGCTCAGTACTTGGTTGACTGACATAAACTAATTTAAGGTAAGAGTGATGAAGAACTGTTTTTTTTTTCTTGGTTTATATTATAAGCCATCTCCATCTGCTCCTGACAACTGTTGCTAGGAAGTAACTCACTAGAATAAATAGGAAACATGCTACTGTTTTAGAAGATAGACTGATCACATATAGTGGATCCATTTTTATTTCTTGTCAGAAGCAAAAGGTATGCACATTGTCAGATATTTGGAGAGAAAGAGACTAATGTCTGTGTTCACATGGTGTGTCCATTAATTGTAAGAGTTCATAATTACTGTCCCTGTTTGATAGATCTGGAAAGGAAAAGGTATCAGAGAGAGTTTAGCAATCCACAGCATTTGTTAAGTATGGATTTGAAGCCAGGCTCTGTGGTTCTAACACCTGAGTGGTACTTTATCAACTTTCTTTATTATTTTTTTGGGCTGTTGACTCATAACTGACCAGGGAATCTCCATGGAATTATTTTTTTGGAAAACTACCCTTATTATCATTGCAAAATTAACACACTTCATTCAGAAATTGGGAAAACACTGAAAAATTAAGTTGTCCACATCAATGGCTGTTTAGAAATTTTTCATGTATTTGAATAATTTTGCATATATCAAAGAAAAAAGATAAATTCCCTTTAAAGGAATTTTATTTTGACAGAAATTCACATTATGAAATGCAAAGTCTAGCTAAAGAAATGCCTTTTTATACAGTGGGAACATTCATTAGACTAGGATAAAGATTGAGGGAGATGTGTGTCAAACTTAAGGGAAGAGACATGAAATCTTGATAACCAGTGGCCCAAAAATCTGGAGACTGTGCCGTTGCTGCAAGTGTCTTAATTTAATCATAACCAGGCACTATAATCAACAGAATTTTGTCTATAAAAATGTTCTGTAGCAAACTGACCTTGAAGGGAAGAGAGGGCAGGCCAGGTTCCAAGTCAATCTCCTAGCCTCCTGTGTTTAGTTTTAGAAATGTCCCAGCAAAGAGCAAAGCCTATCTAGATACTTTTTGCAGTATTCTTTCTGGTCCATTAATGTCAATGGTCTGAAAATATATCATAATTACTCTATCATACCATAAGAACAAATTATATTAATGCTTTCCAATTTAGAGATCCTGGGAATTAGAATAGTTGGATGGCTGAATTTTAAAGAGGTTAGACATAACGGGTGCCTCATTAATTACTCATATGCAGAAAACATTCTCATTTCTATATCTTTAAAAGTAAGAGATCTTTATTTTTAGTGTAGAGCTTGTCTCACAGTTTAGTTGTTTCAAATCCTATCTCCAGCTATCTTAAATTCTATGTAGAAGTACTTGCTATCACACAAAGCAGCACTAACAAGTATAAAAAGACTTATGTCTAATACTGAAAATAATTCAGTTATCATCATAGAAAACATTCCCAGAAAATGTTACTAAAATTTCTGTGAGGCAATTGAAAATCTTACCAAATAGTAAACATCACATAGTATAAAACAAAGGGCTTCTTTGTTAGAAAGTTATTTAGGGGATTTCTTATTAAAATATCCCCAAAGTGGGAAAGCTGAAATGAATAGTAGAACACACAAGTAAGTAAAATTTCTAAGGAATTTAGGGCAAAGAGCTAGGAGCTGAGCTACTCATATATGTTATTATGTAGTTTTCTTTTTCCCCAAGACCAAAAACATCTGAGGAGAACAGTGTTGGGATTTTTATTTATTCTTTCTTTTTACAACTCAAAATAAAGTCTTTATTTTTTCAATAGTACCTATTCTGATGTAGGTCACAATATTCTTAAAAAGTCAGCTTAAGAATTGCATTATTGATTTTTTAACATGTCAAAAGGTAATATTTACTGCAAGTTTCACAAGGTGAATTAAATTTACAACCCAGCTTTAAAGCACCCATGGGAACCAATTTCAGGAAACTAAAAAATTTCATCAAATGATATGCTTTCTTAATGGAGATTTTATCCAGAGATGCTTCAGTTGATGGAAATACTAGGATAATACTCCATATTTGAGTTTAATTACATTTTTTTCTTTTTAGCCTAAGATAAAACATTTCATTTTCAATTCTTACTGAAAATCTTTAAAAAATATATTCAGAGTCTTTACTGTCACACTAAATAGTAAGAGTGCATTAATCTTTCTTAGGCCAATGAGAATTTCCAGTGTCTGAGAGATCAATCTTTCTGAATGTCAATAATCACTGTGCAGTCGGAGACTGGGATGAATGTGTATGACTTCAGCACATAACCAGGGAATTGATTATCCAAGTAAATCCTGATATGTTTCCTTTTCTAAGATGTGCTTCTTTTCTCTTATCCTCAAAATAGAGTTCTAACAAGGGTTTGGGATTGAAAATGTTTATTCTGAGCTCTTGTTAAGATATGCTCTCCCACTGTTCTTAGATGATTTCATGAGTTCAAATGATAGCCTTCTGAGGCCTGGTCCATCAGCCCTCAGAAATTCACTTCATAGAGTGTTTCTTGTGGTTCAGGAATGGTGAGAAGGGAGACCCCTGGATGGGGAGATGGCCTGGAGTGAGGCCAGTCTGTTTAGCACTGCAACTAGATCACAGCCTAGCATGACGTTGGAAGTAGGAGTCTGTGGTGGCTAACTTTAACACAACCTAGAGTCCTCTGAGAAGAGGCTCTCAATGAGGGATTGTTTCTGTGGAGGATTATCTTAAGTTCTTGATGTGGGGAGACCCAGCTCACTGTGGGTGACATCATTCCTAGCAGGTTCTGGACTGTATGAGTGAAGAAATTGAGCTGAGTACTAGCAAGCAAGCAGAAGACCAAATGATGCACTCATTTCTCTCTGTTCTTGACTGTAGATGATGTGACTAGCTGTTCCTGTGTGGCTTTCTCACAATGATGGACTGTAATCTGGAATTGTAAACTAAAATAAACTCTTTCTCCCCAACTTGCTTTTTGTTAAGAGTATTCTGTGATAGCAAAAGAAATGAAACCAGAACAGAGTTCAGACATTCTGGGGTTTCCAGAGTTAAGGAAACCCTCCAGGTTGCCATTAGCTGATTGGATTTGGTCCTCAAAATGAAGAAGGGGCATTAGCAGTAAACTAGTACAGGGGAAACCACGGGGCCTGGTTAGGGTTCCAAGCAGACTGAGGTTTAGGGAGCAGGATTAGAGACAAGAGAAGTCCTAGACCAGTGGGAAGCAGAAGTTGGGACAGAGTCTGCCACATAAATTGGAGTCTTGTGTGAAATGGGACTACAGAAACTCTACTCTCTGGGGCAGGCCTAGGCTGGGTCAGATGAAGAAATCTGCATGGAATTGGAAACCTAAGTTGGCACAGAGCAGGTGCGAGTCCTGAATTTATATCACTCCTGGGGTGCAGGAATCCCATATTGAGAAATTAACACCAGTCCTACACTGGGGCTCATGAACCTCCCAGGTTTCTGGAAGAAACGAGAGTGGAATAACTCTGAAAGGATTGTCCCACAACACAGAGCACAATAGAAGGAAAAAAAAATAGAAAACAAAACTCCTTGCCAGAGAGAAAGCAGCTGCAACAACCAGGAGAATTTATACCCCCAAAGCCTGGATATTATACAACAACCTGAAACATAATAAGCATATTTAGAATCTTAAAGAGATAAGATGAAAAAAAAATAAAAGCACCATAAAATATAGAGTAGTATGGAAAGAGAAAAGTTTCAGAAATGTAGTGAGGTAAAAACTAAACAAATGTATTAGATTAGGCCCAGCCCAAGAGATCATAAGTGATTTAAGAACTATGATGGAAAATAGCAATAAAATAACACATAGAGTGCTGGTGACATGGATCAGTAGGTAAAGACACTTGCTTCCAAGCCTGAAAGACCTGAATTTGCTCCTCAGGACCCTCCTGATGGAAGGAGAGAAGAGACTCTTGAAAGCTGTCCTCTGACCTCCACATGCATGTGAACTGCCCTCCCCCCCCCCGCCTCCATACATACAACGTAAACAAATACATTGTAAAATGTTTAAAGGCAAGACATTCCACCTAGAGATATAAAAATGATGAAGAGAGATGTATAGAATCAGAAGCTCCAGCAAAGGAAGCCCAGAAGAGAAAGGCTAAGCTAATAGGAACAGGGCTATGTCATGACAAACTTTCTAGGCCTGAAGAAAGACAAGAGATTTAGCAGGCTGCAAGATGGCGTAGCAGGTCAGGGGCCTGCCACCAAGGCTGGCACCTGCATTTGATCCCCAGCATCCACATGTACGAGAGAACCCACTTGTACAAGTGGTCCTCTGGCCTCTCCATGGGCACTGTGGCACATGCACATTACATACACACACATGCACACATACAGTGTACACACATACAATAAACAGATAAAATATAAAAATAATTTGTTTTAAAAAGAGGTTTTTGGTTTGACAGAATATACTAAGATCTTGGTAAGATAAATGGAAGCGATTCCAAACTCAGGCTCTTCAGAAACAAACAGGGCATTTATCTGTCAGAGAGAAATGAATGAGTGAAGGAAAATGACAGGATAAATTGAGCAATTCTCTCACAGAAAAACGAGATGTCAGGAAATGATGGCATGCATTTTTAAATGTTAAAATATTCATCAATTTAGATTTCTATAGCAGGCTAGTTATCATTCAATAGGAGTGGATTTTGGAATGTTTGCACAGCAAGTAATGATATGTATGTAAGGTAATCAGTTTGTTCATTAGCCTGATTAAATCATTACATATTATAGATATACACTAAAACACCATATGGTGTCCTGTTTCAGTCCCTGTGAACAAATACCTGGGAGAATGACGAAGGAAGAAAATTTCATTTTGCCTCCGAGTTTCCGAGGGCTCAGTTTATGGTCTCTTGGCCTCCAGATCCTTTTGCAGAATAGAAGGCATCAGGAACATATGATGAGGGAACTTCTTCACCTCGTGGTGGACAGGAAAGAATGAGGCAGGGACCAAGGACAAGTTTAACATTCAAACGCCTCCCATGGCCTACTTCTTTGAGCTAGGCTTTACCTCTTAAAGTTTCCATCACCTCCCCAAATAGCATGTCTAGTTGAAAGCCAAATGCTCCATGAATAAGACTATAGGATGTGTTTCATATTCAAACCATAACATATCACATAATTGTATATATTTATTCATTGCCTATTAAAGGAGGTTAAAAATTTAAGACAAAGATAGTATAAATAAAAGAGGTTGCACTGTTACCCTCAAATTCTCCAACTCTATTGAGAGAGAACAGCAAAGTCAGTTTCAGTAACTCATAAAAGTGGTGGAGTTTCTCCACCTGGTGAGTGTGGATTCAGTCACGTGACTTACTGTAGCCAAATGAAAGAGTTGGTAATGACTATGTGCCAATTTCAAACCCGGAACTGATTGTAAGCTTTTGTTTGCTTCTGTACATTCATGCTATTACCGTGGAACAAATGCCTGGGTGTCCTAGTTAGCTTTAATTGCCAACTTGGCACAGTGTAGAGTCATCTGAAAGGATTGAGAAGCACCTAGATAAGAATGACCTGTGGGGATATCTGTGGGAAATCATCTGGATTGTTAATTGATGTAGGAGCACCCAGCCCACTGTGGGCAGTACCCTTTGTGGTAGTTTGGATGAGAATGCCCCTCATAGGCTCCAAGTATCTGGATATTTTGTCCCTGGATGGTGGTGGTATTTTGGGAGGTTTTAGGAGATGTGGCCTTGCTGGAGGAATTGCATCAAGGGGGTGGGGGTGGGGGTGGGGGTGGGGGTGGGGGTGGGGTTTAAAGAGTTCTTAAGCCTTGCTGGATTTCCTTCCAGTCACTGCTTCCTGTGGGTGCTTGAAAATGTGAGTGCTTAGATTTCTGCTCCTGCCGCCTCGTCCCTCTGCCATGATGGACTCTGATCCCGCTGGAACCCTAAGCTCAAATAAACTCTTCCTTCTATAAGCTGCTTTAGTCAGTGTTTTATCACAGCAACAGAAAAGTAACTAATACATCTTCCAACCCAGGTGGCGGTGGCTTTAAAAAAAACTAGCTAAGCAGCAGCCGGTGAGTGCGCCAGCAAGCCTTTCCTCCATGGTTTCTGCTTCAAGCTCCGACTTGAGTTCCTGCTCTAATGTCCTTCAGTGATGGACTGTGACCTGGGAGTGTAAGTCAAATAAATCCTTTCCTCCCCTAAGTTGCTTTTAGTCAGAATGTTTTATCAGAGCAACAGAAAAGGAACAAAACACTGAGCATCTATCTAACCAGTACCAGAAGGTTGGTGATAGCCGTGAAGAGCAGAGAGACCCTAAACCGAATGTAGAGTACATCAGCTGGCCAAAAATGTGCCTGGCTATACTGTATTATGTTATTTTTAAATAACATAATATTTTTTAATATTATGTTATTAAAAATATTATGTTATTAAAATTATTTTAGTAATTAAATTTAATAACATAATATTTTCATTTTTTAAGTCCCTGAGTTTGGATGTGGATTGTTATCTTTGTCTCCTATTACTAGGATAATAAACTTCTACACATTTAGAGGTTTTAAAACACCAGCATGAATCTCTTAACAAGCTCTAGACTAGACCCACCACTTATATTCAGACATTGTAATTACCATATAGGGGTGGAAGATATGTATTCATATTCTAGAGTAGTATAAAATTAAAAGGATAAAAGTGAACCCCAAAACATATTTTGGAATTAACATACAGTTTATTTCCAAAGGTCATAATTTTGATACATATGTGTTGTTTAAACAGACATAATTTGGAGTAATACAAAAGGAAGGGAACAACAACAACATAAGGACTGAGTCAAAGAACTGACTGATATAGTTAAATTCTGCTCAAAACAACAAGCTTCTGAAGACAAAATCCTTGGAAACCCTGAGAGAAAGATGCAAGACATGTATGGCAGAATGCATAAACTGGGGAGGAGGGAGGGGCATGGAGAAGGGAAGGTATCCAAATTGGACTGAAAAATGATATGTGAAATACACAAAATATCAATAAAAAAAGAACCCCCCCAAAACCCCACAAGCTTTCTAGGTGTGGTGGCACACACCTTTAATCCCAGCACTCTGGAGGTAGAGGGAGGAGTATTTCTGTGAGATCAAGGCCAACCTAGTCTAAATAGAGAGTTCCAGGCCAGGTGGCTCTATAGGGAAAGCCTGTCTCAAAAAAAAAAAAAAAAAAAAAGACAAGAAAAAAGAAAACCCCACCAACTTATTCTCTTCCAGTTCTGGGAGATCACAAGGCAATAATCAGTCATAGAGGGCTAAAGTCTGGCTATCACCAAGGTGTTTATTTATGAAGCTACAGGGGAGAATTTGTTCTCTTGATTTATCTAGTTCTGGGTATGGCCTGTATTCTTTGACTCTAGAATCTGTCCTCTATTCACTCAAATCTTTTGCTTCTATTGTCAAAATTCTTCTGTCATTACATCTCTGTCTACCTTCCTCCTATAAGGGTACTTGTGAGTAGATATAGGATCTACTTGTATATTTCAGAGCACTCCCTCTACCATATTTAACTTAATCATAATTGCAGAATTCCTTTACTGTATGAAGTAAACATTTAAGGTTCCGGGGAGTGCGATGTGGATATTTTGGGAAGGAGGCACAATTTAGCTCATCATGATTAGGTAGGATTTTATTTACTTGAGGAAAAAAAATGTAGAGAACCAAAGCCTAGGCGACTTAATAAGCATAGATCAATATTCCAAAGACCACCAAAGGATGTAGTTAATGGATGACATTGTTACAGTAATTAGGCACATAGATTTTTTTCCATTGTGATGTACTTGATTGAAGTACAAGCTCTGCTGTTTCTATCTATGTGGTATTGATCAAGTAACATCTCTTTCCATATATGGTTTCCACATATGTAAAACAAATGTCATAATAGCACACAACACATGGGCTTCTTATAAACAGTAAATGAATTAATGTTAGCAAAGTTCCTAGAACATTTATAAGGCACAAGTTAGTGCTGTTACAAACAAAAAGTCCATTTGATTTTAACATATTTAAAAATGTTTATTTTATTTTATTTGTGTGTGTCTGTGTGTCTCTGTGTCTGTCTGACTGTCTGTCTGTCTGTTGCATGTGTGTTGAAGCCAAAAGGAGTCAGATCCTCTGGAGCTGGAGTTGCAAGTAGTTCTGAACCACCCAACATGGGTGCTAGGAACTGAACTGAGGTCCCGAGGAAGAGCAACAAGTACTCTTAACCTCTGAGTCATCTTTCAGCCCCTTATTTTAGTATTTATATCATATTTATTTTATTAGTCTTTTATTTTTGTTCAATTCAAATATATTTATGTGCCTATTTTAAATGATAAAATAAAAAGGAAAAAATCCAGAATAAGGGATATCATAGATGAATCATTTTACTCTCAATCTCTCACTAAAATTTAAAGTATCTGACAGGTGCTTGAAAGATTGATGGGAAATGGCAACTCTTCTACAGTGAGGGGAGCTGTCTAAACTGATACTACCTTCAGCAGAAGTTTGGAAATATTGAACTAGTTGAAGATAATCCTACCCTTCCATGGGGTTAATTGGCTCAAGAAACACTAGGAGAAATGATAAAACTCACCTAACATATGGCTTGGTGTATACCTCTAATGTCTTGCTCACTAGGTAAGAAAGTTAACATTCTTTAGTTAATTCAGTTTATTTTAAAAAATTCATAAATAATGCTTAAGTGGTGTGAAAACCTAAAGGGAAATGTATTTAATCAGCCTAATGAAAAATATACATACAATATAAATATGGGTGCATGTGCATAGCTAATGGCTGTATAACAAAAACACAGTGCCTTGCACGGGAAACCTCTTTTGAGCTGTTGGTCAGGGTACTTCAATAGACTCTCAATTTAATACAGACTATTGCCACAGAACTTGAAGGTAAGACCCTATTACTGAAGACAGGACATACTTTGGATGGAGAAATTGAGCTGGAACTGACCTGGAAGCCTCCTCCGTGAAGAAAATAGCTCTTATAATATCAGAAGATACTATGCGAGCTGCAAAGGGAGAAAGCCAATCAGTGGTTCTACCCAGCTGTAAAGTCTATGAACCACAATAATGACCATCTAGCAAACTATCTCTATTGGTGCAGTTGTGTACTTTTATCTTGTGGGGTAATCAACAGCTGCCTAATTAGACTTATGGCCCATTCACTGGGCAAGAAATCATGTGTGGTATTGTAAACATATCCAAGAACAAATGCTATTTCCGTAGATCAACAAAATTTGTTATTGTATTCTAAATATGTATCATATACACTTAAATTTTTAATATTTTTATGTGTATGAGTATACTGCCTAAATGTGTGTAAGTATACCTGTGTCGTGCAATGCACACAGAGGTCAGAAGAAGGCATGGATCTCCTGGAACTGGAGTAACAAACAGTTGTTAGCTGTCACGTGGGTGCTGGGAATCGAATCTGGGTGCTCTGCAAGAGCAGTCAGTGCTCTTAACCTCTGAGCCATCTCTCCAGTCCCCATATCTTTATATTTACAGAAAAGTTTATCTCTTTTTCTTTTAATCTCTTACCACTCATGAAAAAAGCTTCTTTTTTGCAACAAATGGAAACTGTTACAAAGCCCCACAACTGGTCAAGATACAGAGAATAAGTGACTGTCAATGTCTAAGTCACACATCTACAACGCAACCTCTACATCTAAGATTCAGGAAACATTGTGGAAGAGGGGGCAGAAAGAATGTAAGAGCCAGAGGGACATAACCGCTGCTAGATAATGCAGATTGCCTAGATACCACAGGGCAACTACAGCAATGAAATCGCCACAGGTTGGTAGTCTCACATGATCTGTATAATGGCAAAACCAGTTGACATGCCACATTGGTAGGGGATGTCACAGGGTTGCAACTCAAGATGAAGAGCTACAGCAATAAGTTGATGCTGAGGAAGGAAGAATCAGATTTCTCCAGGAATTAGCTCCCTGAGAGGTTATACAGTCCCAAGTGGGCAACTTGAAACACAGGTACACAGAGCATCCGTACATGGATTCAGTGCATTATATATATACACACATACATATGTGTGTAAGTAAAAACAATTACAGAAGATGGCAAGAGATTGAGAGGGAATGGGTGGACATGGGAGGAATTGGTGAGGGACTGGGAAGGATGGAAACAATGCAAAGATAATATTTATGTATGACATTGTCAGAAATAAAAATATTAAAAATTAAAAAAATCACCTTCTTAATTTTCTGAAGTATTTGAAATTCCTATGTAAAAGAAAGTTTTGTTTGAGTTTTCCTGAAGAGATATGAATAAACATTCACTTATTCCAGATAGGGAACCAAGGACTGACCAGTAACGATTCTATCCAAGTCCAACATTGTGAACTAATGAGTTCATTGGGGTTACTTACAGGAGTATGGGAGAGGAGGTGCTTACAGGATCATGGATGACCAAAGACAGCAGCAGTTCCAAAAAGCCACCTCAGTATGGGTGATTACCCTTCAAAGATGAAGCTCCCTGTACAATTGGCAGACTGCAATCGTTACTCCCTATATAACCCTGGGAACCTAGTGAATATTACAAGTTTCAGGAACTTCATGGGACTTTTGAGTTCTATTTCCTTCTTCAGTCTTGTAGATTCTATTTACTTCTTCAGTCTTAAGGGTCCTCCCTCCAGAAGGGAATGCTTCTATTCAGTTGTGGTTTCACAACAGAAAGAAAGTAAATTCAAGGAAGAGGATCGTATTTCTGGCGTGGGGCAATGCAAAAGGGGATGGAAAGGCTGTAATCAGTGTCCTTATAGTTAGCTAATTCTGGCTTCTGGCACCATGGTCTGGTTGTCTTTTAGAAACATTGTGATCAGGGTGTGGTGATGCACACCTTTAATATCAGTACTCTGGAGGCAGAGGCAGGTGAATTTCTCTGAGATTGAGGCTAGACTGATCTACATAGTGAGTTTCAGGACAACTGGGGCTACAGGGAGACCCTGACTCAAAAAACAAAAAAGAAAGAAAAAGAGCATCATAATTAGCAAGCAGTTACATTCATCCTCCAATCTCATTTTGGCTCTGAGAATATTGAATCCCGAACTGGAATGTGCTAGACTTAAATCATCAATTAGCGAATCTAGAATGAGGGAGATGAACAGGAGAAAAAGGGGGAAAGAAAAATTGACCCTAAGAGGAAAGTCTCGAAGACATTTAGCAGATATCTACTTCGTCCCTAATCTGTACTAAACAACTACTCGATGCATATTGAGCAATGTGCTGGGGGGTCAAGTATGAATCACACTGTCCCTCTTCTTAAATTACTGAGCCCCAAGTGGAAATGGATGTGAGGAGAGTGCCTGAAGAACTTGGAGACAGCTCTGCCTAGGAGCCAACAAATGTATTCATGGCAAGGATCTCTTGTTTCTGATTCAAAAGTCCCCAAACGATTTCTGTGGAACTTGAGTCTTCCAAGATACTGTGTGAACAAGGGCTTTTTAATCAAACACGTTAGGCAATGCTGTATGCTATATTCCAATCTTGGAGATTCACAGACAGTTAACGTATGAAGCCTACAAGGTGATTTATAAAAAAAGAAAGCTACCAGAAAGTTTTGTATCTTCCTAAATTATTTGATACTCAAATGAATTTAGGAGAAAAAGGAGTAATGGTGATGATAAAACCTAAATGTTTTCTGAAATTCATTTTATTCCTCTGTTTTATTTACAATGTGCTTCCCCCAATGCTTTTGACATACTGTATTTCTACAAGTGTTTGTTATTTTGTATAAATTAAAAATTTAAATCATTGTTCCAGTATTTCTATCCAATATTATGCTTAAAATGTTAAGTTGAAATTTAGTGCAGTTATTTTGACTTTGTGAGAAGAATTAATACAAAGTTTTAGCAAGTTATTTTATTTAGCCCTTGAAAATAACACTAAGACAGAGCACATGTGAAGGTGTTTGAACCATTGTGTTTTTTGTAATCCTATTTTATGGCCCCCCCCACCTTTTTAATGTCTAGCATAATGCTCAGTCTTCAGGCTTTTGAATCAACATGTCAATGGGTTTAAATCAAATGACCATGTTAAAATATATTACTGTGTCACAACCATTTGCAGCCATCCATTTAATTGCATCCTATAAAATGAACCAGGAGGTGTAAGTTTACAAACATAACATCTGAGGTGGTGGTAAGATTAGAGCTAAATAACACATGTAGGTTAAACTCTCAATATAAAGTCCTGAAAGACAGTAATTTTAATAGACTGCTGACAAAGAACATCTGAGCATTAATGTGTAGCATTAAAAAACATACTAGCTTCAGGCTTGCAGACAATGCTCCTACATACCTTTTTTTTTTGCATTTCACTGGAACATTAAAACACTCAACCAACATTGTCTTAATTTAAGAAAGTAATAAAATATTTTATTATCTGTGAGACTTCTTGGCACAAGATGGTTGTTCCATTACTAATCACTGTACAGTTGAAGTTTCTGTTGGTGAATTGCTCCTGTCCACTGCTCTTCTATGTCCCAGTGGAGTTAATGAAATATGGGAATATTAATTAAATATGAAGCCCATTTCCATTTAATAAAATATGTTGTTATTTATTTGTTTAGTCTATAATTACCTATTTTCATAGGTCTTTCAAGTTAGTGAAAGTTATCTTATATATGTGACCTTGGATCTACTATTGATAAGCTGGGTACCTTCAACAAGTCATCCAATCTTTTAATCTCTAGTGTCTTAGTTTCCTTATCTGTAGAAAAGAGATGTTAGCACAGCTGTTGTGGCTATTCATTTCATAGATACAGAGTATTTAGTGTATATGAAAGTGCATGGCTTATAGAAGCAAGACATAGGTGTTAGCTTTAGATGTTTGACTGAATACTGGGGGGGGGGGATTATAAATGATAGGTAATGCATAATTTTAAAAAAATCTACAAGTAAGTTTAATCATGATCAGACCCATTAGCCTCCAGATTAGATCTTATTAATAGTTTCTTAATTTTGATAAATGCTCCTTTTCTTTGGTCTGGCTTGATGTTTACATAATATTTTTCAGGTAATAAAAGATCAGGATTCTACTTGTTTATACTTCCCTTATCTGTCTCCTTTCTTCTTGACTGTATTTCCAGCTGCCCTTGACAACCATTCCCCGAATTCTCCTTTATCTCCTATTGGCAGGCAGACCAATGGACAGAATCAACAAGTGTTGGGAGGTTAAGGAGGGTGTAATTCAGGCGTGGGTTGCAGGGGTATGTGAGGCTGGGATTGGACCCAGGAGAGAGGAGACTGCTTTCCTTCCCTCCCTATTTAATATCTGAACTTGGTAGATATTTTTTCATTTGTATGTTTATAACCACAAATAGGCAAAACTTTCATGTATTTTCAATCTTTGTTTTCTAAACTTTCAAAGCAATTAATAAAATGAAACTGCCATTCAAAAAAGTAGAAAAGTGGGTAGAAATAACAGGCCTTGGGTGCATGTGTTCATGTGTATATATGTGCACAGGTGTGTGTGCACACGCTCACAGGGATGGGGGGGCAGAGAACATCATGGGGAGTCTTCCTCAATCACTCTTTACATTAAAAAAATAACCTGGAGTTCATTAATTTGGCAAGACTAACTGGTTAGCAAGCCCTAGGGACCTTCCTGCCTCTCCTTCCTAGTGCTGGAAGGCCTGGTCTTTTCCATGGGCACTGGAGACTGAACTCAGGTCCTCACGCTTTGTATAGCAAGCATGTTACCCAAGCCAGAGCCATCTCCCCAGGCCTGGTATTTTTCTTAAGTGTAGAAAACTTCTTGGATTAGGAAATGAGTTTCAGTGTCCAAAAATATCAATGGAACCATAAAACATTTCTTACATATATTAGAACATATGTTCTTCAAGCCTAGAAAGACAAGATAAACTGCCAGCCGATTCCCACAATAGTATGTACTTGGGCAATACTATGCACAAAATTGTGTCCTGCAGTCATCTACATATATATATATACATATATATATATATATATATATATATATATATGTATATATATATTCTGACATGATAACTTCATATCACTTCGTGACACTATACAGGCATAGGGCAAGAGCTTGGAATAAAAGTTTAAAGAGATGAAAAGAGGAACAGTTCTCATTTTTATATTTTTTCCTCAAATATTCATTTTAAACATATGGAGGCAACAAGAGCAGGGGAGGAGGTACAGACGTCCCTCTGTATCCATGGAGAAATTATTCTAAGACCCCTAAGGATACCAATTTAAGGATCCCCACATTCCTTACTTGAAATGGCATAGTATTAGCATATAACCTGTGCACTTCCTCCCATGTGTTTTAAATAGGAAGACTTATGATACCTACCACAATAGAAATGTTGTATAAATCATTTTTAAAAATTTTTAAGAAATAATAAAAAGTTTGTATATGTTCAGTAGAAATACATTTTTTCTCAGTATTTTCTATCTATGGTTGGTGCAATCCATGGGTTCAGAACCTATGAAAGTGGACAGACTTTGTGCACGCCTATTAGAATGTAGATGACCAAGCTGGGATGCAGAAGATTTGGCTTCAAACTATTCCATAAGAGAAAATATGTTAAGATATTTGAGTCCTTTAGCATTTGATCAATTAGCTAAGTACCTACAATCATGTAATTTGTCAGTTTTGAGGATAGACACAGGGAAGTTGTGTGTGTGTGTGTGTGTGTGTGTGTATAATAGCAGAGACATGTGTTTTAGATAAGGGTGAAGTATGTACCAGCAAAAATATAAGTCATGGCAGAATACACATGGCAGTAACTTTATATTGTACTGCCAGTGCTAAAAAACTGACTTGTATTTATTTTCATAACTAAGTTGCTGATATGAACACAAAGTCCTATTCAGGGTCATTGGAAACTCTTGACTTGGATTGGCTCCAGAAAGACATCGGAAAACATAGCATTTTTCTCCTTAAGTTCCAAAACAAGATTCAAAGCTGATCAAGTAAAAGTCGAGTTACTATATACTGCTGTTGGGCTTTTCTAAAATTCACTTTTAGGAAACTGAAACATTGACTTTACAAAAAAAAAAAAAGAAAGAAAGAAGGAAAAAAAAACCCATGGTACAATGAAGCCATAAGTCTGAATTTGCTCTCTGAAACCCTGAGAAACTAATTTCCATGCCCAAGCTAATGTTTCAAAGAGATTTCTTTTCAATGTGTTTTCCTTAGGAGGGCAAGATTTCAAAGAGGAAAATCTGCAAAGCAAGGTAACTATGATGCTGCTGTCTGGGGTTTTCAATTAGCATTTCTGACTAATACTTTGGCAAAATGATTCACAAATATTTCCACAGTTGAGAAATCACTTCATGGAACTTTTTTTGCTCTTATTTTAAATACAGCAGGTTTGCACGNCTTAAGTTCCAAAACAAGATTCAAAGCTGATCAAGTAAAAGTCGAGTTACTATATACTGCTGTTGGGCTTTTCTAAAATTCACTTTTAGGAAACTGAAACATTGACTTTACAAAAAAAAAAAAAGAAAGAAAGAAAGAAAAAAAAACCCATGGTACAATGAAGCCATAAGTCTGAATTTGCTCTCTGAAACCCTGAGAAACTAATTTCCATGCCCAAGCTAATGTTTCAAAGAGATTTCTTTTCAATGTGTTTTCCTTAGGAGGGCAAGATTTCAAAGAGGAAAATCTGCAAAGCAAGGTAACTATGATGCTGCTGTCTGGGGTTTTCAATTAGCATTTCTGACTAATACTTTGGCAAAATGATTCACAAATATTTCCACAGTTGAGAAATCACTTCATGGAACTTTTTTTGCTCTTATTTTAAATACAGCAGGTTTGCACATTCCAGCTGAGGGATGTTGCCCATTCTGTGTTCATAATCATGTTTAATTGTTCATGTGTTTCATGTCAAGTAAGATATTTAGAAATGGGAAGGGAAATGGTTGGCACAAAACTCTATGGATCAACTATATGCATACATGCATGCATACACATATATTATAGGTATGTGTGCATGTGTGCATATAAAAATAGACACATTAATCCAAGAGATGTTTAAAGTAACATACTATTGGGTATAAATATTTAAAAACTAACCTGTTGACATAGTAAAATGAAAAAATTTCCAAGGACTGATTATGAAACTGGAAGGGCCTTAGAGACTATCTGTTCCAATCGCCTCATTTTACAAAGGGAAATTTGAGGACTAGGGAAACAAGTGACTTTCCTGGGGTCACATGCAAAGTCAACAGCAGGGCTGCAACAGTGCTTAGGTCCCCTAACCTCCTGGTTATGCTCATTCACCAAGAGTGCTTCAAAGGATGTTTATAACACTTAGTCACAGTTTATCTTTTGTTTAATTCTACGTTGACTTACATTTTTGTGGGTATAAAAGCAGCTCACATCAATATGATTTGTTCCAAGTTGAAGAGACACTAAGAAAAATGTCAAAGCTTTTACCACTTGTACTTTTTACTTACACACACACACAGTGTGTGTGAGAGAGAGAGAGAAAGAGAGAGAGAGAGAGCAGAGAACATATACATAATATCTTTATTCACTGTCTCCCAGTCCCTAAATAATTAAAGTTTCCTTTCCATTAATTCCTGATGAACTCCATTGGTAGAAAGCCTGGTGCGAACTGATGTGATGCTGTCAGGAAGCTTTATATACCAACCAATGTGATCACTTGCATTTTATTTTAGAAATAGCAATGTTTGATGACAGGCAGTGCTTCAGACATTGCAGATGATACAGTTTCTCTCACACCTTCTGCTTTCTAGTCTCATATTCTTCAACTTCCCCACTGATAGACCCTCAGAAGCTAAGGTCCCAATTCCCCAGGGTAGCTCATAGAAGCAAGAACCCATTTGCCCCCAAACATGTTATAAAACTTAAAAACATCCTTTATGTTTCTGAGTAAGAGCTGGCATTAGTAAGCTCACTGTCGGGGCTGGAGAGATGGCCTAGTGGTTAAGAGTGCTGACTGCTCTTGCAGAGGACACGGGTTTGATCCCCAGCACCCACCTNAGAGAGAGAGCAGAGAACATATACATAATATCTTTATTCACTGTCTCCCAGTCCCTAAATAATTAAAGTTTCCTTTCCATTAATTCCTGATGAACTCCATTGGTAGAAAGCCTGGTGCGAACTGATGTGATGCTGTCAGGAAGCTTTATATACCAACCAATGTGATCACTTGCATTTTATTTTAGAAATAGCAATGTTTGATGACAGGCAGTGCTTCAGACATTGCAGATGATACAGTTTCTCTCACACCTTCTGCTTTCTAGTCTCATATTCTTCAACTTCCCCACTGATAGACCCTCAGAAGCTAAGGTCCCAATTCCCCAGGGTAGCTCATAGAAGCAAGAACCCATTTGCCCCCAAACATGTTATAAAACTTAAAAACATCCTTTATGTTTCTGAGTAAGAGCTGGCATTAGTAAGCTCACTGTCGGGGCTGGAGAGATGGCCTAGTGGTTAAGAGTGCTGACTGCTCTTGCAGAGGACACGGGTTTGATCCCCAGCACCCACCTGGTGGCTGAGAACTGTAACTCCAATTCCAGGAGAACTCCAGTTCCAGGGGAATCCGACACCCTCTTCTGACCTCCGCGGCATTGCACGACACGGGTGCACAAACCTACATGCAGACAGTACATTCATACACATAAAAAAATAAATTAATTAAAAAAAGAAAGCTCACTGTCCTGCTTTGTTTGCTTGTAAGTCATAATACTCCATCCCTGAAGAGGAAGAAACAATTACAAGCAACAAAAAAGTCTGAAGAGACAGGCCACACTGGGTTTCCTCACTCTGCTTCTGTTAGCTCATGTCCAATCATGGGTCTACACAGCTAGAAGTGCTTTATTGAAGCAGAAAGTGGATAGTTCACCTTGCATCTTTGGACTTTTGACTCGGAAGTCTCTCCTGCCATGTGAAAACTCTGATCAAGTAAATTTGCAAACTGATGCCACCCACTTCCCACAAGGACACAGATTAGACATATAGCATAGTTCCCATGTAACTGATCCCACATAACCTTCAGTAATTCTCAATTTGTTCCTAATAGTTATGGATAAGTGATTTTGGAGCTTTAACTTATCTATAACATAATTTTATTGCATCATTTTATGTAGTTTTGGCTTACAACCATACATATGAGGAACTCTTTTTACATATGTTTCTGTTTGGTTCAAAATATACGAATCAAAGGGAATTAGATGAGCTAATCAAAACACTACCTATTTAGTAGTAAATCTACTTTAAAGATGAGCTCAGTTTCTTCAGTACTATTTGGGGTCAGGACACCCGGGGCACATTCTGTGTTCTGTTGCGGCAACTGCCTCATCCGAAGTTTTAGGCAAAACATGTCTCCTTTTCCTTTTCCTTTCCTTTTTTAGGCAATTGTCCTTTTATAGCCATCTTTATTCAAAAGACTTATTTATGTGTGTAGTACATGTATATAAAGAAGACATCAAAGTCCCTGGAGCTGGAGTTATAGGCGTTGTGAGCTGCCTAATGTGGGTGCCCAGAAGTGAATGCTGGTCCTCTGAAAGAATAGCAACGTCTTTTAGTCATTGAGCCATCTCTCCAATCCAGTGTTAGCACATATGTAGGGAATGAATTAAAAATTTTCTATCCCGAGATGAAGTTATTGAACAGGTTAGCATGTACATGGATTTTGCCAGATCTCACATGGTATATTATAATATTTTGTTTAAGTCTTATATTTAACTAAAGTCTAAATATATTCAAGGTCCTGATAATCTGTGATCAAATCTAACAAGGTTGATCTCAGTCCCAGGCAGGGTTTCAGTTTGATTGGTTTCAGATGGAGAGGAAGTACAGCCTCCCCCAAGGGCAAACTCACCAAGCTAGCGCTTTCCTTGAAGGCGGAAAAGGTTACCACCTAAAAGTCCGAAACTGCCATACATTATCAGGAAAATCATGCACTGACAGTTGAGTAGAGCCTGAAGTCTTGAACGTTTTCCTAATCTTTACTCAAGGAGAATTTATAGATTAAAAGTCAGTATTAGGTGTGCTTTAAGCCTATCCTCACGTTGGCTATCCCTAATCATATTACATCATTTAATTGCTAGACCACTGAGTCAAAAAAAAGATACTTGCTCTACTGGTTAATTTTCATCAACTTGATACAAAGTAGAGTCCCCTGGGAAAAAGAAACCTCAGTCAAAGACTGGCTTCCATCAGATTGGCCCATGCACACATCTGTGCCATCTCTGGACAGGTGGGCCTGAGCTATATAAGAAACGTAGCCGAGCGAACCAGGGGAAGCAAGCTGGTAAAAAGCGTACCTCCATGGTCTCTGCTTCAGTTCCTTCCTCCAGGTTCCTGCCTTAAGTTCCTGTCTTGACTTCCCTCAATGATAGACTGCCCCTTGGAAATGTAAGATGAATTAAACCCTTTCTTCTCTAAGTTGTTCTTGGTCAGTGTTTTATAACAGGAATGGAAAAACAAACTAATATACTTGCTTATTATAAATATGCTAATCTGAGTAGAGGACGGGTTCTTCCTTTTTGTTAATAGAGCTAATAATGGCACTTGCTTGTACTATATTTTATAAGGGGCAAGCTTGATAAACTCCAACACTTCATTTCTGGATACAAAAGAAAGTACTAGGATCTGATAGAAAGATAAAGAGCATGGGGTTTCACGTTGAGGTCTTTGATCCATCTGGAATTGACTTTTGTACAGGGTGAGAGGTAGCCCCAAACTCTGGAGGTGATAGAAGAGAAACTTGGCAGCAGACTACATGACATAGGCATAGGAAAAGACTTCCTAAATCAGACAGCAGCTGCACAAGAAATAAGATCGACAATTGACAAATGGGACCTCATTAAACTCAAAAGCTTCTGTATCAAAAGAAACAATCAAGGAAGTGAAGAGAAAACCCACGGAGTGGGAGAAAACCTTCACTGCAGATACATCTGACAAAGCATTGATTTCCAGAGTAGACAAGCTACTCAAAAAA
>VZQC01010470.1:162440-214633 GCA_009823505.1 Rhizomys pruinosus | reverse complement strand
TATACCAAAGTAACCTACCATAACAATTAGTACTGTTTAAATACCTATATATCTAATTGCTTGTGCTTCATTAGTAGGATTGAAAGGCTATTCATGGACAAACTGTCAGCCCATGAAAGGAAACAGCCAGAATTGACCAGAGTCCAAGACAACAGCTCCAGAGAAAGTAGACTGTTTTGCTTCTCATTCACCTGTGCCCCTTTTCTAAGCCTAGGGAACAATCTGTGGAAGAGGGGGCATGATAGAATGTAAGGGCTGCAATTGGGGTGAATGACAAAACTACAGCAATATAGTCTGGACACTCATCTGATCAACTTGATTGAACATACAAGCCCCTCCAGCTGGATGGTGGGACCCATGGGTTGTATGGGTTTGGGCACAACTGCTTGCAAATTGGTTTTACATGAAGGATTCTTGTACTCATAAATGATTACTTATTGTTAAAAAATGAAAAAAAAATAAAGAAGTAATTGAAAAAAAGAAAGATAAAGAGCTAGGAATGGGGTCCCAGTTGAAACTGGACCTGGCTTTAGACAAGCCGTCAGTCTCTCTGGGCTCCAGTTTCCACTTCTGTGAACTTAGGGGTCTACACTAGACCACCTCCAATCCCTTTACCTCTTTTTAGATGGAGTGGCTATTGCCATTGCTCTTGATTGCCCACCGGAAATGGATGATAAGACCGTATTGCAGAAGACATCACACACTGTGATCATGGGACATGGAGAAATCATTTTGTATTGATCATAAAAATTCCCCTCTGCTGGCTAGCTTTCATAGTACTAGAAGACGCTATGCAGACTACTGGGGGAGAAAAGTCATCAGGAGTCTTACCCAGCTGTGAATCTGTGAACTGCAATAATGACCAGTGTGGCAAGGTATGCCCATGGGTGCAATATTAGCACAAATGTCATGGGGTGAGGCAACTACACTACAATTGGATTTAAGCCCCACTACACAGGAGGAGACATATATCTGGCCAAGACCTTATGGTCTGGGGACTCGTAGGCCTACAGAATGAATCTACTGTTATTATTTTGCTAAATGAACACAGAATCAAATTACTCTCTAATTTTGGATCATTATATTCATAGATGAATCTAACTTTCAGACATTTTAAAATAAGTTTCTTTGTGTAGCAGAAAACAGTTAATACAGAAACTCATAACTGGTCAAAAATGCAAAGAATAAGTGTCTGTGGAGTGCTCAGCCATAAAGTGGGGCATCTATATTTCATCCTCTCCCTCAAAGGCTCAGGGAACATTGAAGAAGGGTGTACATGTTTACATATTTTACGTAGGAGCCAGAGGTTGGGGAGGGCAGAATGGAACAGTATCTTCTGGATATCACAGGACCTCTGTACTCATGAACTCAGAGCAGCTGTGGGAGTCTGTATAAGACCTACACAACATCAAGGCAGTCAATATCCCAGCATGCAGGGTGGTAGGGACTCATGAGCTCCCACCCCTAGCTGAGGATCTACTGACAGGGTGTGGCTCCTGGTAGGTCAACCATGCTTCAGTGGATGGTCCCATACCCACGAGTATATGGATAACACAAATTGGACCTGATGGGTTATAAAAAAGGGGAGTAGTGCCCGAAGAGATGGATCAGAGGTTAAAAAGTGCCTGCTGCTCTTGTAGAGGACCCAGGTTTGATTCCCAGCACACATATCAAGCAACACACAACCACCTATAAATTCAGCTCCAGGAGATCACACTCCCTCTCTGGCCTCTGTGGGCACTGCACTCACATGCACAAAACCATACAAAGACACATACAGATACATGTAATTAGAAACAAAAGCAAACTCTTAATAAAATAGGTCACCAAGTTGGGAGAGGTTGGATCTGGATGGAGTTAGGGAGGAGGCATATGAGTGCTGAACATGATCTGATTACATTGTATGAACTTCTCAGAAAAATTAATAAAATATATTAAAACATACATGAGAGATTCTAAATCTATTGGAAGCTATCAAAAAAGAAGAAAGAAGAAACAGATAATAATAAAAGAATAAACTAAGTAAAAATCTATTTCATTAACTACATAAGAGATAATGGATATCCTTTTTGTAACTAGTGGAGATGAACTCTCTGAGGTATTTATTTACTATAGTAACACTTAAGGTTTACTGAGTATTACAGGTTAAAACTCTATAATCTAAAATTCCCAAAAGATCAAAAATCTAAAAGTTTTGCATACCAAAGTGATGGCATAATGTAAAATTCCACACTGTGAGACATTATTTCAAGGCCAAAATTATTTAAAATATCCTATGGAATTACATTCAAGTTATGTACATAAAATAAAAATATCAATTGTGTATTTGGAACTGGGTCCCATTTCAAGATATTCCATTTTGTATATGCAAATATTTCAAAATTGGTTTGTGCTTGAAGCATTTCAGGTAATGTATACTCAACTTCAACTATATTGTAATGTAATCTGAAAAATACTTTCTATTAATTCTTTTAACCATCATTGTAACCATATGAAGTAGAAATTGTTATTCCCATTTTACAGATAAGGAGACTGAGGTTTATGGAACTCAAGAAATGGCCAATTTCACAAAGACAACAAATAGAAGGATTTGAAATTTAAATCTAGATGTGTTTTTACTCTATTTCTTCTTTTTTTCAAAGTATCTAATACAGGCAGTCATGCTTATTTCCCCCTACATTTCATTCCCTTCCCTTTTTTATCTCCTCTCCTTCCATTTTAATTCATTCCACACTGTCCTACTCCTGTCCTTTAACAGCACATCCTAGAGGTTGACTGTTGTTTCAAGGTAGCAAATACATTTGTTGGAGAAGATCGTTATGGGAGCTTTCCTTTTCTGAACATTCTTAATGAACGACTTTAGTCATTCCTTTTGGAAAATGTAAAATTAAGGTGCAAAAAGATTCTTAGAGTCAACTAATAGAAAGTTTATCCTCCATAAACTAGTGCATTCTATTAAAGCTATTCATCATTATTATTTGAAAGACTTCAAGAGCTACTGATCAAAGTGGCTACATCTCCCCAGAAACAAAATTGAGATTTGCATTGTAACTTAGGCATATAGGAAAATGTAGTTAGTTCTTTCTCCTCTTCATCAGACAATAACAAGAATAACTGCCAAAAAGCCCTTCTCTTATTGCAGAGGCCGGCTCTTTGCTGTTGGATGGGAAGCTTTTCCTCCTTTCCTGTGTTGCCTAGAAAGAAGTTAATCTCCTGAGGACCCCTGTGGTCTCCCAGCTGTCATCATTGTGCGTGGGTTAGTTACAACCATTCCCACTAGTGATGAAAGTTGCTGAGCTCCCCTCTGGAGTTGGGTTGAAAGGCAGGGACAGCTGAACCACCAGCCTGGGCAGCAGAGGTCACAGCTGATGCTCAGCAGGGAGAAGTATCGGCAGCCACAGTCTTGTCTGTGATGCTGGATTACAGGTCCACTGAAGATCTTGTGGGCTGCTTTGTCCGGGTACTGGTTATCATTTCTTTTCCCATCGAAGTTCTTCAGTGCGCTGAGGGGAAGAGATTCACCAACTCCCTTTTCCTATTTCTTGCACATTTAATTTGTAGTCCCTTAAATTTATTAACAGAGCTATTACTTTGAGACATAAGTCTGACCCCATGGGGTTGGGCAGTTTGGCTTTAGTTTCATGAAAATCTACGACCATTGATCACTAAGTCTGAGACTTTCTCCTACCTCCAAATTAAGTTCATTCATAGGATCGTTTGTGTTTTCTTGTCTTCAGGACTTGGTTGAAGTTACATGGGTCTGTCGTGGCCTATTTCAGTAATTTAGAATCTCAGGAAGGGACTGAGCACTGAGCACTGATCACTTTCTTCTGGTGTTCTGCTCTGAGGGTCTTCAGTGACTCTCTCTGCTTTTTTTTTTTTTTTTCCTTACAAGAGAACTGTGGAAACTCGGGAGGGATGCACAGGAGGAAATAGCACCGTATCTGACACAAAGCTCCCTGTACGCTGTCCTTTAATGGTATATCCAGTCCAGGTTGGAAATGGTTCCATGTCAATGTAGGACCTCTTTTCCAAGCTAGTAGTCATTTCCAGGCTGCATCCAGGCAAGTGGCCCCCTTGCTGCATTGGTCTCATGGTCTTCCATATGGGTCCGAGTACTTTTCTAGCAAGCTCCTTTGCACCAGATTTTATGATAAAGCCATGACACGGTGTGTATGAGTCAGCTCACTTAGTCTCCTATCCCAAAACCTTGTCTTGCTTTCTGCCCAGTCGTATAGATATTGGAAAACTAAATCTTAAATTTACCAAGTTATTTGGTCAGGCTTGTCTGTGGTACTTACTTATAGCCAACATTATGTAATAGGAACCAAAAAGGACTTCTCACTTAAAATTATTTAGATTTATATCTTTTGAATATGTGTGTGTGTGTGTGTGTGTGTGTGTGTGTGTGTGTACACATGTTTGTGCGTGTGGAGGCTCCAGAATGACGTTTTCTTCCTCAGTCCCTCCCTACCTTGTATGTGGAGGCAAGCTAGATTAACCAAACTACATAGAAATTGACATATAGCTGCCAAACAGATAGGAGGAAGTCCTCAGGCCTATAGGCTACTGAGATTGATGTCAGTTGTTATTCAGCATTAATGTGGCAATAATGGACTAATATACCATGTAGCAGGGACTTCCCTAGAGTTATTTCCAGAACTCTTTTCCTTTGGCTGAGTGAAACCAAAGGACCCAGTCAGTGAAATCAGGTGCTTGAGTAACTTTAAGAAATATCTAATTTCCTCAGTTATCTTTGACTTCAATATGTTGGTCATACTAGGAAATGAAGAATATATAACTTAGTAGTCAATTCCTAAGTATATTTTTTTCTTCCTTTTAATTTCTGTTAAATAAGTGCAGTCCATCTCCAAGGCAAACAGTTACCTGTGGCCAACCAAGGAGAAAGTCAAGTAAAACTAAATGTGAAATATAGAAACATGTTTGAGGAAAAAACGTAAGCTTCAATGTCTGCTATTCCTGATCTTTGGGTTCTTCCACTTTTTAACCCTTTTTTAAAAAATTTTATTTATTTTTGTATGTGTGTGAATGTACTGTCTGCATGTAGGTTTGTGCGCCTGTGTCATGCAATGCCTCGGAGGTCAGAAGGGGGTGTTGTATTCCCCTGGAACTGGAGTTAAAGATGGTTCTCAGCTGCCATGTGGGTGCTGGGGATTGAACCCGGGTACTCTGCAAGAGCAGTCGGCACTCTTAACCGCTAGGCCATCTCTCCAGCCCCCCACTTTTTAACTCTTATATGGCACCAATGAAGGATCTACAGCCGAATCTGGTCATCTAGCTTTGTAGGGCCCTTAACCAAGAATGGCTTTTTAAAGTTTATTATTTTTTATTTTGTGAACTTCATACAATATAGTTCATCACATTTAGATCATCTCCCCTATCTGCACCTCTTTTCTACCCTCTCATCAAATTTTGTACACACACACACACACACACACACACACACACACATACACACAGAGTCAGGTTTATGTCCCCAGCTCTTCAGTGTGGGTTTATCTATTAGGCTCTGGTCAAGTTACTAAGAAGAGTCTCACCCTTAAATGAGACTGAATTTCCTCTTCTCAGCAATCATCCATTGCTAGAAGTTCCTCAGATAGGGTTGGGGTTTCTTACCCACTTCCTCATGTCTATGCTAGGGTTTTTTTCTGGTTTGAGCTTGCATGGGTTTTGTGTATGTTGTCACCATTGCTGTAAGTTCGTATGAGTAACTAACCAGCTGTCTGGAAAACTGTTCCTTGGGGTCATCCACCACCTCTGGCTCTTACAATCTTTCTGCCCCCTCCTCCTTAGAGGCAGAAGTTTGATACAGGTGTTCTGTTCAGGGATGGTTCTCTGTGTGCCAGTGTGGCTCCCTGTGTTTTATCATCTACTGCATAGGAATCTTCTTTGCTGAGAGTTGAGAGATGCGTGAATCTATGCCCATAACAATAAGTAATTAGAAATCAGTTTAATATATCAATTTAGCAGAATAGTCGTATTAGGCTTTCTCCCATAGCCTGCTGGCTGTCTACCCTCAGGCTCCTAGGCCTGATATCCATTTCAGGTACAGTCTCCATCCTATGAAGGGGAAAGAATGGCTTTTGCAGGTGAACATTTTTCACCTGATAGGGAATTCAAACTCTAATCTCTTGGTTCAGTGAGTTGCTATTCCTCTGAACACAAATTTATTTTCCTTATTAGTATACCTATGTAAAAAATGTAATCAATGGACAGCATGAGTAATAATTAGACTCTTTTCTTTGTATAGTCACAATGAAAATTATTTAATTAGCATATTTACAAATAAACTATTTCTTATATTCTGCTAAAAATTCTTTTCATTCTAGTAGGAAAAATGCCTGTTGTCACTCAAATTTTCAATGAAATTGAACCCTGAGATCATCTATGCATAGGTCAGTTTCAAGCACAGTGTGACTATAGAGTTTTCCATATTTTTTGGTCTGGCTTATGGCTAAGAAAAATCCTGTTTTCTGGGGTTAGATAATTTAACATTTAACCACCTTGCCATAATATTTGTTTTAAGGTACTTGAGGACACATGAAAATGAAATTTAACCTTTCTACAGAACAAGTGTTAATGGTACATCAGGAACTTAGCAGATAATCCCTGTTAAGAAAAATTGAGGAGCCTGGAAAGATGGTTCAACAGTAGAGCACTGGTTGCTCTTGCAGAAGACCTGGGTTTGGTTCCTAGCATAGCATTATCTATTAAATATAAGAATACATACTTAGCAAAAAGTAAGAAATTATGATTATCTAGGGCTAGTAACAGGGCTAGACTCTATGACCTCTAGGCTCTGTGACCTCTCCAGCCATGTGTATTTGACTATTTTTAAAGTCTCACACAACTGTTCTGTCCCATTGAGCAATTAGTCCAATTAGATAGCTGAATTTAAATCTAAAGAGTATCTAATTATTACAGAAGACTCACGCTGTTCACTGGCAAACTCTTAAACTCACGCCAAGGAGGAATTTCTTTTTAAAAAAATTTTTTTGAATTTTTGTGCATTTCATATAATACATAATCATGTTAAGGACCCCTCCCATACCAGCACCATCCCATAATGCCCAGATAGATTTCATGTACTCTGTCATATATGTTAAGGCCTATTGAGCCAAGTCTATGTCCTCATATGCCCTTGCTCTGAATCCTTCCACTAGATCCCAGTTGGCACATTTAGGATCAGTCCCCTAAAGAAGACCATCTCTTCCTCACTCAGCAGTGATTAGTTGTCAGCAGCCCTTCATTTAAGGTTGGAGACTCTTAGTCATTTCCTCACTTCTCTGCTGTGTTTGTTGTCTGGTTTAAATTTTTATGAGTATAAAATATGTTGTCACCATTTCTATAATTTCATATTCGCAACTTCTCAACTTTCTGAAAAAACTCTTTTTTCCTTGTGGTCATCTACAACTTTTGGTTGCTACAATCTTTCTTCCCCTTCTTCCACAATGGTCCCTGAGCTCTGAGTGGCTGCAGTTTAATATAAGAGCCCTATCCAGGGACAAACACTCTGTAGTCTACACTTTGGCTAGCTGTGGCTTTCTGTGTAAATTGCCCTCCCTGTTGCATGAGGAAGCTTCACTGGTATGAGTTGAGGGATGCAATAGTAGTCTTTCTACCCCATTCTTCTATGTTCTGTGAGTCTTCAGTGTAGAGGTTACATTGTAGATGGGTCACTTAGGGCTGGGAATCTCACAGGCACTTATTTTCTGCATTTGACCACTTGTGTAACTCTATAATATTCTCCATCTGTTGCAAAAAAGAGACTTCTTTGGTGACTGGTTACTGATACACTTGTCTATCAAACATGTGGCTAACGGTTTTTCATAAGTATATCTTTTCCATTATCAAGTTTCATGTGTTCTTATTGATGCAGGTACCTTAGGCCTTCTCAATATTTGCACTGTAGGTACTAGTACTGAACACACCTTAGTGCTGAACACTTATTTACCTCACTATTTCATAATCTCCCCAAATCTCTTATTCTAGATTTTATGATTGCAAATGTGAGAATTCTCAGTGTTGATTTTATACAGTCTGAATCAGACTGAATTCTTTTTTTAATTTTATTTATTTCTGTATGTGTATGAATGTACTGTCTGCATGCAAGTTTGTGAACCCGTGTCGTGCAATGCCGCGGAGGTCAGAAGATGGTGTCGGATTCCCCTGGAACTGGAGTTCTCCTGGAATTGGAGTTTCAGACGTTTCTCGGCCGCCATGTGGGTGCTGGGGATCGAACCCGAGTCCTCTGTAAGAGCGGTCGGCGCTCTTAACCTCTAGGCCATCTCTCCAGCCCCCAGACTGAATTCTTAATATGTGGTGTGATCACCATGAAATGATCCTGGTGCTAAATAACAGTACTTATAGGAAAGCAGAACTACTCATAATTCATTCATTTAAAAAAAAAAAAACAAAAACTAATCAAATATTGACCCTGGTGCTGTCTTAAACTCTTTAACCATCAGAATGACTATCAGACCAATTGCTCTCAATCTGAAAATTCAGAAACTGTTTTTAAAAATAAAATGTAATATGCATGCCTCTTAAATATCAGTTTAACTTTAACTGTTAAATGATGACTACACTGGATATTAAGGCTGAATTTCATATAATTCATAGATGATATTTAATGAGTAATGATCTAGTAGAACTATCAGTCCTGAAATTCAATCATTTTGTTCTCTACAAACATTGTAAGCTCAAAAAGAAATGTGTAATAGTGAGTATTCACTTAATAAACATTTTAATAAGTGAATTTATTTAATATTTTCTACACTCAGAATTTTTACACTTAATGAATGAAATTACATACTAATATAAAATTTTTATGTAAATTGGTAGTCCAGGTATCCAAAGAATGTTTCCAGAGAAGCAGCACTAGAACTATAACTTGAGGATAAGTCACTCTTCACTGGAAAACATTTCTTTTTGTTCTTTACAAACATACATCTCTATTAGATATTAAAGTTGATGAAATTTTCACTGTTTGAAATGCTTAGTCACTAATAAGATGTGCCTACTGAGTACTTGAATTGTTGCTGTTCACAATTGAGAGTTTCAGTTATAAAACAATTATATGATGTTGATTTCATTTTTATAATAATAAAAATATTATGTTGAAAAAAATGTAATCAATGATTGTTTTTATTTTATTTTCAACTTTGCAAATAAAATTTCGTGGAAATGTATGTTTTCTCTTCTTATACAGTTATCCGTATTGAGTTCAATTTTGTATCTTGATTCACAAAGTCTCAAATACTATTTGGGCCTTTAAACACTGACCTCTGGCCTAGGAATTGTTCAATAAATTTCCTTCAGGAGACTCATGTGCTACATGTCCTCAAGAGGCAAACTGTCCAGTGAGCAGAGGTTGTATCTACCTCTTTCTGTCATTGACAAGGGATAGTCTTTGTTTCCATAGCAATTTAAGAGTAGCATCAATGCTAAATAGTGTTACTGGATCTCTGTATAATTTTTATATTCTCTCAACAATGTTCTTCTAAAACCCTGAATCAGGACTGTACCGGAGCTCACGTTGTGTGCTAAGGAAGTTTATGGGTGCCCAGGTTAAGCCAGGGAAACAAATGCAGACAGCCAAGTCAGCCTGATTCACACGGCTCAAGTATAAATAGCTTAAAGATCATCTGAGATAATTTACAAGCAATTTAATTCTAGTACTTATATTACTCATCATCTTAACATAGAACTTTAGGCAAGGTCTTTTAAGGATGTGCTTTTTGATTTCTAATCCCTATTAGCTTTTTAAAATTTTGGTTAACAGTGATGACTCCATGTGTTCTTCTTTGTTTTTCTTAATAACTTCTATTTTGTTTTAGTACTCTCAACAGTGAAATGTGTTTTGCTTCTACTTTTTAGATCCCACACTGTGGTTTAATGTACAGATTTGTCTTTAATTGAATTGTGGTAACAGTTTATCATTATTGAGATAAAATATTTTTTTGCAAGAGAAATTTATTAGTACCCTGCAAGGGGCAGTAGGCTGGGCAGCAATGAGAGTACTTCTACAGCATGCTTACATATCACCAGAGCTATCTCACAGTTAATGTTGCACCAGTTGTTTGCCCTGATTTGCAGAGTGATTCTGCAATTGTTTTATGTTCAGAATTGTTTATTTTTATTTTGTGTGGATGCGTGTATTTCCTGGATATATGTAAGTATACTCATGTCATGTCATGCCAGTGGAGCTTAGAAGAGGGTATCGGATTTCCTGGCCTGGAGTTACAGATGGTAGTTAGCTGCCATGTGGGTGCTGGGTGTCAAACCCAGGTCCTCTGCAAGAGCAGCCAATGCTCTTAACCTCTGAGCCACCTCTGCAGCCCCTCATGTTCAGAATTTTAAGATTTTTTACTTAGTATTTTTAGAAGTTCTATCTTTTTTTCTGTTAGAATTTTTAAAGATTACCTGTGATTTACATTTCATTTTGGGGTTTTATTCTGTTAGTTGTATAAAATATGTTTTAGTAATCATAATAATATGATAATAGTTCAGTCACCCCAGATTTACCTGAAGCTAAAAGCGGGCTGTGAATGCTACCTATGGTGATGAGAGATCTGTTGAGAGCCAAGAGTTGGCGGGTAAGTTGTTAAGCCTGCCTTGATTTCCCAAGAGCCTCTTAAATCGCTGTGCTCTCAACCTGTGGAGACTGTAGTTTTGATCTGGGAAGACAAATTGATTTAACTCCTGCATTTGCATTTTTATGATTGCATCCTTAAAGCCTAGTCCCTCACAACACCTCCTATACACCCACTGTTTTCCAAAGCCAGCGCAATGTCCATATTTTGTAATCAAAATTTCCCTCTCAGATGCCTGTCATTTTTCAAAGGCTTTTGTGGTGCTCTCTATTAAGGGAAGACTATGCATATGAAGTATTGAGCATGGAATAAGCACGCACTACATGCTTGATGTTTTTCATTACTTCAATTTATTGTGCTTCAAATCTGTATGCACTTTTTTTTTTTGTCTTTTTGAGACAGAGCCTCTCTGTAACCTCAGCTGGCCTAGAACTTGCTATGTAGACCAGGCTGGCCTTGAACTCACAGAGATCTACCTGCCTCTGCCTCCTGAGTGCTGGGATTAAAGACGTATACCACCAGACTTGGCTCTACATGAATTTTTATAGAAACCCTTTGGGATTCTTTTTACAATAAAGTTCAAATGTCTTGTTATAAAATCTTCAGTTTATAACAAAAATAGAGCTACCATTCGATGCGACTCTCTCACTCCTGGGTATATAGCCAGGGAATACATTTCCTGCTGTAGAGATATTTGGACCTCCAGGTTTAATGCTGCTTTATTTACTATATCAAGAAAATTAGCTTAGCTCTCTATCAGCAGAAAAATGGATAATGAAAATGTAGTACATATAGAAAATAGAATATTATTCAGCTTTTAAGAAAAACGAAATCGCAAAATTCACAGGCAAATGAATGGAGCTAGAATGTATAATATTAAGTGAGGTCACTCAACTACAGAGAGTCAAGAACTGCAATTGTCCTGGAACTCCAATTGTCCTGGAACTTGCTGCGCAGACCAAACAAGCTGGTTTGAACTTACAGAGCTCTACCTGCCTCTGCTGCTGGAGTGCTGGGATTAAAGTTATACACCACCAGGCCTGGCTAGCCAATTTTTTTTAAAGCACGGTTTTGTTTTTTTCCATGATGGATATGTGAACTCAGCTTTTGGGTACTGAAACAACAAGTATTTCTGCATATCATAAGAATGCAATGCTTTGTTCCTTTGAGCCAGTGATTATGAAAGTTAAGTTTTGCTTAATTCCATTATGATTTAATAACATCTAATTGAGAATAAACTAAATCTTAAAAAAGTAAGACTGAATGTCTTAGGGTTAACAAAAATACTGTATTTTACAAACACTTAACTGAGGAATCCATTAATGTTGGCGTAAACATGAAAGAGAATTGTCTAATTATTGTCTTGTGCGGAAATAGTCTTGCTTATTTTTCTATAATAAAATGTAGGCTTATTTTCTCAAAGCTACCTGGTTAGACTAGCAATTGTTTTTAGTCCTACACATTAGCTGAGGTGTTGTTTTATTACCTGGAGTGGGTAAATATTAATATTAAGAGATCTCTCTGTTATTCGGGAAGGCTAACCACAAAGGAAGAAAAATTGATTTGAACAAGTTCTTTTTTTCTTTTTCTTTTTTGGATTTGTGTATTTGTGAATGGGTACATGTATGGTGGTTATCTCAGGGAGAATGGAGGCCAGAGAATGACATCTGCATCTTTGCTCAGTGGCTTCTCCATCTTGATCTTTTGGGACAGGATCTTTCACCACGCCCAACAGCTTCGGCCACTAGAACCTCAGGCCTGCTCTCCTCCAGGATCCAGCTGCCTCTCCATCCCAGTTCTCCTACTGGCTGCAGGCAGTCAGCTGATCTTTACATGTTGTATTACTTACTTTTCTGTTGCTGTGATAAAATACCATGATCAGAAACAACTTATGGAAGAAAGTTTATTTTGGCTCATAGCTCCAGAGGGAGAGACTGTAACAGAGACAGGGCGGCAAGCTGTAGGCATGGCGGCCAGAGAAGGAAGCTGAGAAATCACATCTTCAGTCAAGACTGGAAGCAGAGAGAGTGAAAAGGAAGTGGGCTGAGGCTGTGCACTCTCAAAGACCACCCTCAGCGGCATCCTTCCATCAGCAAGACAGTACTTCTTAAACCTCGCCAACTGAGGACCAAGTGTTCAAATGTCTGAGACTATGAGGGATATAGGTTCTGGAATCTGACTTGCAGGCTCCATGCATGTGAACCAAGCACTTTACCCATTGAACCTTCTCCCCAACTCCTAAGCATTTTCTATAGAGTAGAAACTTTCCCTAAATATTTTCTAACTATCCTGAAATTGGGACTGGAATCCTTCTCAGTTTGCTTCTGGAAACATAAGTTCATATGATCTTTTGTCAATATCTTAGACTATGGTCACAATTTCTAAAAAAAAAAATGAAGCCAAAATTTTAAAAAAGTGTATCCAGTTAATTAATGAATTACATGTCTGAGACAATGGCCTACCTCAAGGGAGTGTAGAGAGTTTGATGATCTCATTATTTATCTTTGTGGTATCAAATGACTCAGCACATCAAACCCAAATAATATTTGTTAAGTCAACCTACTTTGATGAATGATGGCCTCTTTTACTTGTTTCACGTAAGGCGAGGTGAGGCATGGCTGAGTTTGAGTCCAGGGAACATTCAGCAGGCAGTCTTCAGCAAGGATGCTCAGCAGGATCAGTCTTGTCTGACTGCACAAGAAATTCTTTCACCAATCAGAACAATATACATGAGGATAATAAGGGCCAGGAAGGGGAAAAAAGACAGACACCATCAGGAAAGCTTCACTGGAAATTCTCTGAACTAAAGTTTTCATTAGCCCAGCTATGATTTAGTAGAGCACATCGTCCCCTGCTTCCTTTTGCCCTTGCAAAGATATGATGGTGAGAGGCTTAGCACTCAGTCTGTCATAGTATTGAATGCAAATTTGCTTAAGTCCCATGAATTCCATGTGTTTTTCAAATTCTGTTGCTTCTGGAAAGTAGCTTTGATCACTAAAGCTAACAATGCAGGACATAGTTTATTCATTTAATCAATAATGATTTGGAAATTGCTCTGTGTGTCAGGCACTGTAATGGGGTTAGGAATCTAGCAGGACATGAGACCAGAATCTTCACATTCATGGAGGTTTTGGTTTACTGATGGTGGAGACAGCCTGTAGTTTAGTAAGTGCTAGGAATGGGGAGGTAGGGTTATCTTATGGCCATGCTTATAATTTGGAAAGATAGTATTCTTCTCTGTAGATGACTGAATCCACATGTCAGGTGTCTGGAGTGCAGACTAGCTGGCTCTTATGAGCATTAATGTCCCACCACCCCCAGAGTTATGACTCTGAATACAGGATGGAGACAGTGTTCCCAAGACTTTGCTGAAAAATGAAGTGACCGGAGTTGGCTGATGATAAAATCTAGGAGGGTGGTAAAATGCTGACCGTCTCTTTGGAGAGGGATTGGGTTCCCAGGGCGCTGATTTAGCTTCCCAACTCAACTTGAGAGAGCATGGCTAGGAGGTGGAAGGACTAGAGAGGAGACTGGTAAAGCTTTCTTAACCATGGGGTTCCCACAGGAAGAGTAGGAGGGAGAATGCTGCTAGGTTGGGTCAGTGCAGAGGAAAGAAAGATTAGCTCTCTCTTTTTTTTTTTTTACTTTTTGAGACTTTTTTACTTTTTGAGACAGGGTCTCTCTGTAGCTCTGGCTATCCTAGAACTCACTCTGTAGACCACGCTGGCCTTGAACTCACAGAGATCCACCTGCCTCTGCCTCCCAAGTGCTAGGATTAAAGGTGTGCTCCACCACACCTAGTGAAAGATTATTTCTTGGGTAAGTAGTGAGGGGTTCGGGCAGGGTGATGGTTGAAGGTACTGGCAACTTGGATGGCCACTCTAAGGTTTACTCAGGGGCACTCTGACTCCTTTAGGCTTCTGGGGAATTCCCAGCCTCATGTGGGGGGGTCTCACATCTCTTTAAAGAGTCCACCAAGATCTGGGCTGGAGAGATGGCCTAGTGGTTAAGAGAGCCAACCGCTCTTTTTTTTTTTTTTTTTTTTTTTTTCTTTTCGAGACAGGGTCTCCCTGTAGCCCCCAGCTGTCCTGGAACTCGCTCTGTAGACCAGGCTGGCCTTGAACTCACAAAGATCCACCTGCCTCTGCCTCCCAAGTACTAGGATTAAAGGCGTGCGCCACCACGCCCGGCGAGAGCCAACCGCTCTTACAGAGGACCTGGGTTCGATCCCCAGCACCCACATGGTGGCTGAGAACCATCCAAAACTCCAATTCCAGGAGAACTCCAGTTCCAGGAAATCCGAGACCCTCTTCTGACCTCCGTGGCATTGCACGACACGGGTGCACAAACCTGCATGCAGACAGTACATTCATACACATACAGAAATAAATAAAATTAAAAAGAAAAGAGTCCACCAAGGTCTTGGATGAATTGTATTGTCAGATGGGGTAGTTAGTGGTCCTGTCAATCTGTTACTAGAAATTTTGCAGAAAACCAGGGTACTCTTTTGGAGTTCTTAGTGTCAATAATAAAAGTTTAAGAAAGGACTCAAATGGAAGCTCAAGGACAATTTTATCAGAATTTAAAAGAAAACCTCCAGGATAGGCAAGTTGTACACTGTTGCCTGAAGGAAGAGAACGGAGAAAAGAAAAAAAAGACTCCTTGTCCTTTGAGTTAAGCTGGTCAGGCACATGGCAACAGAAAGCTACCTGGTGGGAAGGAGAGTGTTAAACTCTGGTACATGTATGACATTTATACAGGCATATTTTGGAGCAATACAACGGGGAGGGAACCACAACAGCATAGGGACTGGGTCAAAGAATGGACTGATAGAGTTAAATTCTGCCCAAACCAATGGACCTTTACAGAGAAAAAACTTTAAAAAGACTGAGAGAAAGATGAAGGACATGTATGGCAGAATGTATGATTTGGGGTGGGGTGGGGGGGGAAGGGAAAGGGGAATGTGCCTAAGTTGAACTGAAAAATGATGTGTGAAATACACAAAACATCAATAAAAGTATTATAAAAAGTGAACCCCAAAGCATTAGAAGAAAACATGCTTCGAAAAAAGAAAAAGGTAACTTAGGAAGCGGCACTGCTGTGCTCTGTAAGAGACTGATAGGGGCTGGGGATTATGGGAAGGAAAGGTCCAGTATCTCATTAAAGGACCAATTATTCCATCTATTTCTTTAGCATGGCTTAAGGCGAACGCACCTTCCTAGGGTTGGGCCTGTGGCCAGGTGACCGACCCTGCCCAAATGGAATGTTAGGTCTCCACTTGGGCCAGAGACTTTATGCTCTTGGCCAAAAGGAACTAGTTTTCCTGTAATGGGCCTTTACTACTGCTGAGATATCTGGCAAAAACTAGGAGATCAGAGGGGATGAGAATCCTTCATAAGTTCTGAACAGGAACGAGTTCACCAGGCATGCCTAAATTTTTCTGGTGTAGTAAAGTTAAACCCCCAAAGACCACCATAGCTTACGCTTTGCTCTTCAGTGTCCTTCAGAAGAACTTGTAAGAATCTTGCAGTATCACTTTGATGAATTCATGTGAAAGAATTTTCTAGTAAGAGGTAATGAAAGTCTTCAAAGGGATGGTGTACAAAATAAGCCTAGGGAAGAAGCATGAAGGCTATGAAGGGAAAAACTAAATGCTAAGAAAATCAGCATAATGTTAAGACAGCGGGTAGTGGGGCTGGAGAGATGGTTAGGCAATTAAGAGCACTGGCTGCTCTTGTAGAGGGCCCAGGTTCAATGCCTAGCACCCACATGGCGGCTAACAACCGTCCCAAACTCCAGTTCTAGGGAATCCAATGCCCTCTTCTAACCTCTGTGGGCATTGCACAACATGAGTGCACTTACATGCAGGAAACACACTCATACAAATAAAATAAAAATAATAAATGTAATTAATTTTCTTTTAAAATTTTTTACAAAATATTTTTATTAATGTTTTGGTATTTAATACATTTCTCCAGTCCAATTGAGACACATTCTCCTTTACCATGCCCCCACCCACACCCCCAGTTTCATGAATTCTGCTTGTAGACTGTCTTGTATCTTTTCCTACCAGTCAATTTTAAAGTTTTTTTCTCTGCCAGAGGTTTATTGTTTTGGGCACCCAGAAGTTAATTGTTCTCCGTCAAGAACTTTGACCCAGTACTTTTTTGTTGTTTGTTTTACCCCATCGCCCATTTGTCTACTCTGCTCCAAAATATGCCTGTACCTATATGCCACAATACACCAAAATATCATGACCCTTCTGAAACAAGAACCTGTATGTTAATTCCAAAATATGTTTAGAGGTTCACATTTTCTTGTTTTGTATTTTTGAACCAGGTCTCCCTTTAATCCCAGACTGGCTGGAGCTTGCTCTGTAGATCGCAGGCTGTGCCTTGTAACTCACAGACGATCGCCTGCCCTCTGTCTCTGAGTGGCTGCCCATTAACAGGCATGGGCATGCACTGGCTCCCTTTAACTTTTATATTACTCTAAAAAGTAATACATACCCTTCACCCCATCTACTGCAACATTACAAAGTCTAAAAAAATAAGTGCCGTAGGGTTAAAATTCTAAGAGTCCATTAAAAGATTCTGACATATATTTTAACAGCACAGTTGCTTTCCTAGATTCAATAAGAAATTAACGCCATTAACGTTGCAGCTTTGTCTTTTCAACTAGGGATTTGCTTTAGCATTATGCTGAGGGCATACCCCATTCGAGGAAACCCACTTTCTATCTTTTTTTTGGAACTGTGTTACTTTCACTTAGCCAATATGGCTTTCGAAGTTTTCCATCCTTTTATCTGCTTTTAAATGTCTTCCTTTATGATGTCATCTTTTTCTTGTACTGCTGAGTATTATAGAACTCCATTGTGTAGATGTTTACATTTTTGTTATCCATCCTCTGTTGAGGGGCATTTTGGGTTGGTTCCAGTTCTTTCTGTTTATTGTCAGAAGATACTGTCAGTAAACATAGATGTGCCATGTAATCTCTGCTGTAGGATGAGTCTTGTGGTTCAATACCCAGGAGTGTTATGCTTGGGCTCCAGGTGGTAGGCTCATTTTGTAGTCTTTTTTTTTTAATTTTATTTATTTCTGTCATGTGTGGGAATGTAGCTCTTCTCGCATGCGGGTTTTGTATCACCCTGTTGTCATTAAACGCGCCGGAGGTCCAGAAGATGTGTCTTAGATTACCCTGGAACTGGAGTTCTCCTGGGAATTGGAGTTATCGGACGGTTCTTTTGGCCGCCATGTGGGTGTTTTGGGATCGAACTCCGGGTCCTCTGTAAGCAGCAGTCTCGGCACTCTTAACTGCTTATGGCCCATTCCCCAGCCCTCATTTTGAGGTCTTTAAGGGATTTCCACATGTTTCCATTGTGGTTTTGCACAGTTTGCATTAGCACCATTGAGTGGATGAGTAGTTGTTCCCCTTTTCTCCACCACAAATGCTCTCCAGCATATTATTTGGTTATCATTTGTGTTCTCAGGGTCATGGAGTAGTGTTGACTGGATGTAATAATGAATCTTGTGGTTGTTTTATATTTGCATTTCCCTTAAATATTAGCGACTTGTTGAACACTTTTTAAATGTTTCTCAGCCATCTTTACTCTTCATTTGTGAAGTCTTGTTTCACTCTTTACTCCATCTTTTGATGGGTTTTATTTTGTTTTTGTTCCTCCTTTGTTTTCTGCGAGCTTATCATACTCGGTGTTCATGCTCTTCATTCAATCGTTTTATCATCTGTTGAAGGTTTACTCCCACTTCTTGTGTTTTCTTCTTCACTTCTTTTGATTATCTCTTTCGCTGTACAGAAGCTCTTGCGTTTCTAGGTCCTAATGTTGTACATTGTTGGACCTTTATTTTTTCCTTGCACTATGCTTGCTGTCTGTATTTAGAAAGTCTTTTCCTATGCCTACAATGTTTCGTAATTCCCATATTTCTATTCTATCTTCAGTGATCATGTGTTTATACATTGAGCTTCATCCATTTGGAGTTGAGCTTTTCGTAATTATGGGTGAGTTGTAGGGTTAACTTATTCTATCATAGTGCTGATCCAGTATGCCAACACTCATTGCTTAAATGATGCTGGTTTTCTCTCCATTGAGTCTTTTGGCCCCTTTATATGAATATGAGGTGGCTGATTTGTATGTGCTCAGGTTCAGATTCTCACATTTTGTCAATGGATTTATGGGCTCTGTTTTTCGTCCAATACCAGGGCTGTTTTTATGGACTATTTGTCCCTATTAATATAGTTCAAAAAGTCGGCTATTGGTACTCCCCCCTGTTTGCTTTTTGCTCAGGTTTGCTTTGGACTGACTTGGGATCTTTTGTTTTTCCATATGAAATTTTCGGATTTTTTTTTTCTAGGTCTGTTTGCTGGATAGCTTTAGTGTCAACTTAACTACACCTGGGTTTTTACTGTGAGTTCTCAATGGGCGAAATTGGCTCCATTGGAACTGTCTTGTGGCCACGTCTATGGTAGTCTAATTGTCTTGAATTGTTCTGAGTTCAATGTGGGAGGGCCCAGGCCCACTATGGGTGGTGCCTATCCTCTGGGAAGTTTGTTGTGTATGGTATAAGGGCAGGCTGGGCATGTGGCCAGGGGAGCAAGCCAGTGAACAGCACCCTCCATGGCTTGTGCTTCAGCTCCTGCCTCCAGTTCCTGCCCTGAGTTCCTGCTTTGGGCTTCCCTGTGTGATGAACTGTGACCCAGGAGATGTAAGCTGAATAAACCTTTCCTCCCCAAGTTGGTGTGGTCAGAGTGTTTTGTCACAGCATGGGAGACAAACTAGAACAGAAATTGGTACCAAAGAGAGGGCATTCCTGTGACAGACCTGACCTTGGTTTTTGGGGAAGGACTGTGGAAGATTTGGAACTTTGGGCAGAAAAATCATTGAATGCCTAAAGATCTGGCTGGGAACTTGGAACAGTTTTGCTAAAGAGTGTAGAATGGAAGCCTGGCTTGTGAAGTTTCTAGTTTCAAAGGAGAGGAGATCATCAGGACTGTGTAATCTGTGGGTTCTGGTCAGCTGGGGCTGAAGAATCAGCTGTAAGTAACAAGAGAGACGCAGAACCTGAAGTGAAATCTTTGTTGTTACTGGGCAATGATGCTGGTTAGCTGGGGCTGAAAAATCAGCTGTAAGGTAAACAAGAGACCAGCATACTGTGTGAAATCTTCTGGGAAGAATTTCTTCAGGGTCATCACACACAGAATTGCTGTGTTCCAGAAGGGAGCCGACCTCCATGTCAAGCCAGAAGCAAGGCTTGGTAGTGTGTAAGAGTCTCCTGATGGTTCTGGTGTTGAAATTTGGAGGGGGTCACGGAGAGCAGCCGAGGCTGGCACTGGAGAGGTCAGGAAAGACCATTGGTGGAGTGCACCTCGGTTGCAGTGAAGACCCAGGACTGCAGGGGTCATGGAGAAAGCTGAGGCTTTGGACAGGAGAGGTAAGAAAAGACCATTGGTGAAGGTGCTGCCTCAGTTTCAGTGGCGACCCAGCTTTTTGGAGATGCCAGGACCCAGGGAGACCACCAAACGAGCAGCGGCAGGTGTGGAATGGAGGTGGCCTGGGCCTGAGAGATGAGCTGTGTGTACCACGGATGGCAGAGTCAGAGAAGGGGAGCTGCTGAAGCCCTTTGGAGCCCAGAAGATCGTGAGTGAATCCCAGGTGTCCAGCATTGAGCTAATTTGCTGGACTTAGGTTTTGTTTGAGTGTGCCTGATTCTTCCCTTTGAAATAAGCCAGTACTTGTTTTGGATTTTAGAGTAGCCCACAGTTAAGAGACTTTTAATAGACTGTGAACTTTTAAGTGTTCGGACATTTTAAGGACTGTGGGGCTTTTAAGGTTGTACTGTCTTAGGTTGTGATTAATGTTGATATCATACTTGGGGACAAGAACTGGAAAGGTGGTGGTTTAATAGTGATGTGTTTTGTGTGTCAGTTGACAAGGTCAACTGTGCTGGATAGCTTTAGTGTCAACTTGACACACCTGGGTTGAGGGAGCCTCAATTGGGAATTGGCTCCATTGGACTGCCTGTGGCCATGTCTGTGGAGTTGTCTTGATTGTCAGGCAATGTGGGAGGGCCTAGCCCATATGGGTGGTGCCACCTGGCAGGTTGTTGTGTACCATAATAGAGAGGGCAGGCTGGGCATGGGCCAGGGGAGCAAAGCCAGTGAACAGCAATTCCTCCATGGCTTGTGCTTCAGCTCTTGCCTCCAGGTTCCTGCCCTGAGTTCCTGCCTTGGGCTCCCTAAGTGATGAACTGTGACCCAGGAGATGTAAGCTGAATAAACCCTTTCCTCCCCAAGTTGGTGCTGGTCAGAGTGTTTTGTCACAGCAATGGAAGACAAACTAGAACAGTCTGTGAAGATGCTCGTGAGGATTTTAATTGGGATTGCATTGAATCTGTATATTACTTTGGGCAGGATGGCAATGTTTACTATATTGATTCTTCTAATCTATGAGCATGGGAAGTTCTTCCATCTTCTAGTATCTTCCTCAATCTTCTTCTTGGGGGATTTAAAATTTTCATTGTAGAGATTTTTAGTGTCCTTGGTCAGGTTTTTTCCTAGATAATTAATTTTTTTTGGAGGCTATTGTGAGTGGGAAATTCTCCTTGTATTCTTTCTCTAAATGCTTGTTATTGGCCACTTCACTGAACCTGTTGATAGTTTCTAGGAGTTTTCTGGTGGAGTTTTTGGCATCCCTTAGGTAAACTATCATGTCACCTGCAAAAAGGGATAGTTTGACTTCCTCTTTTCCAATTAGTACTCCTCTAATTTCCTTTTCTTGTCTATTGCTTTCATGAGCATTTCAAGCACTATATTGAAAAGAAGTGGGGATAGGGGGGCAGCCTTTCCAGGTTCCTGACTTTAGTCTCCCTGAAGACTGGGTTTCCCAGTGAGGTCATTCCAGCCCTTACCTAGCCTGCAGTGGAAGCCAAGGGGCCACTGGATGCTGCCTCATTGTCCCTAAAGATCTGGGTGAAATATTTCTTTAAAGACAGTGGTGAGTGACTGCAGGCTACAGCATCAGTCATGCTCTATGAAAGATGACTTCCTGTGACATATGTGCTCTGGAGGAAATGTAGCATTGGGGCAAATTTTTGTAGCACCAAGGTTCTCTTCCACAGTTCTCCCGAGCTCATTCAGGGTTAGATGCCTGTGTTACTCCATCTTTGAACATCCCTGGAAATATTGAAGTGTTGACTCAAGTCTTAACTTCTTGAGTTGTGGGTTTTAGGCTTTCATCTTTTCTTCCTTGGGCTGTTGTGAAGGGGAGGATCCATAGCAGAACACGGAGTTGCTAGGGGTGATATTATGAATTTTGTCTCTCCTTCCTTCCTTCCTTCCTTCCTTCCTTCCTTCCTTCCTTCCTTCCTTCCTTCCTTCCTTCCTCTCGTTCAGGAGTGTCTTGGTTTTGGTGGGATCTGCAAACCTTTACTCTAGCTGCCTTGGCTGGGCAGGTTACAGAGAAGTGACTTAGGTTTCTGGACAGTTGTTTCAGGACTGTATCTACTGACCATCCAGCACATAGTTTCTGACAACGGTATTAGTAACGGTGCTAACGGTACTAGTGACAACTCACTCTGTGATTTGTGCTCAAACACAGCTCTGAGCATTGTAATTACAGTCTCCACAATCTCAGCCCTATGAGGTGAGAACATTTTGAGTATTTCTTTCTTTGCCGTATCCCAATGTGACAAGAACCTCCCACCCCAGAACAAAGAAAAAGGAATGTAGGGTGGTCTGTGACTAGCGCATGTACGTAGTTCTGTCTGTCATAATCTCATAGTATGGAACACCCAATCATGATATGTGTGTTATATGGGAGGCAAACCAAACTGTAAAGGAGAGCTAACAGAGAGTATAAAAGGTGGGGTCTTTCTTCATCCGAGGCTTTGTCTTTTAGGTACAAATCAATAGAGTTAAGTGCTAGCATGGCTATACTGGTTCCTGGAGAAAAGAAACCTTGGTAGGTGGTCTCTCAGCACATAGCACCTGCAATACAATTATCTAGAAGTGTTTCTGTGACCCAGAAGTCAGTCAATAAATATTTTAAAGTGGTATTTATTATTATTAAGTTATTACTATAATCATTTGAAGTAGAATCTATTTTGGTCCCTATTTTACAGATGAGAAAATTGAGGCAGAGAAGGGTAAAGTAATTTGCTGAGATTGATTACACAGCCATAAAATGGCAGAGCCAAACTTTGAACCTGGTAGAACTGTTGCTTAGCAAAAATATGAAATCGGTTTGTATAACAAAAACAAAAGAAAATTCTGCTTCAAGTAGCATGGAATGCACTTGGATTACCTCATGTTTGGATTTCCAACCCTGAATCCTTTACCATATTCTTGCCATGTGCTGAGTTGACTTAACAGCTTCAGTTGTTGTTATTGTTGCTTTTCTTTTTAAGTAACTTGTATTTTCCACACTAACATTTTATGAATAGTGAGCTTTTTTTTTTTTTTGGCCCTTAAGAATACAACTCATTTGTTAATCCATATGGCATAGTTTGAGACTGCCAAAATACATAAATATATGTCATTTTAAAGGGAGAATGCCTTTCATGTCTGAAAACCCAACAATTTAGATTCTAGAAGGCTGAAAGAATAATTAGGGATTTCACTTACTGGTTATCAGAGAAGCACAGTTTTTAAAACTATCATATTCTGTAAGTGACTAGGAGGGGGCCCAGCCCTAATTGATACATCCATGATGCAACTTCTATATCTAAGGCTAAGGGAACATTGAGGAAGAAGGAATGGAAAGATCACAAGAGCCAGAGGGACGAGATGAAGGCCTGTTGCTGGATTAGGCATTCTAGACATGACAGAGAAGCTGGGCCCATGAAATCTCTGCAGTATAGTAGTCTAACAAGACCCGCATAATGATGAGGACTGTTGACAGGCAATGTGGATGGGGGAAATTTCACAGGGTCTCACCTCAAGATTAAGGCGATCAATGAACACTGAGGGAGAATCTGTTTTCTCCAGAGACTGGCTTCAGGATAGGTTATTTAATCCCAAGTGGTCTGCCCTAAACACAGGTACACGTGAACACCAATAAATGGACTCAGTGACTTCTGTATAATCTATCTATCTATCATCTATCTCTACATATATTTATAAATGTATGTATGCATATGTAACATTAATAAAGGAAGAGGATAAGAAATTGAGAGGGAGTTGGGGGGACATGGAAAGAGGGGGCACTGAAGTGGTGGATGATGCAAATACAGCACTCATATATATTTTTATTGAATTTTTGTATATTTCATATGTAACATCATAACCCACTTTATGCCCCCTTCCTCATTGGCACCCTCCCATGGATTCTGCCCCTCCCCCCAACTGGGTTTCATATATTCTGTCATTTACATTAAGGCCCATTGAGTCACATTAGTGTCCCCAGATGCTTCTCAATACAAGTTCATCCACTAGGGCCTAGTCAGCCTACCTAGAGTCTCTCCCTTAAGATCAGCTCTTCCTCATCCAGTAGTAATCAGGTGCAAATAGTTCATTGGCTAAGATTGTTCTTTAAAGGGTGAAGGAACACACAATGACTCCAAAGCGACAAGCACAGGTCTAGTCTCTGTGGGCTGGTGGAATTTGTTGGGAAGCTGTATGGAGGAATGTTGGGGAACTTGCTAGGAGGTCTGTTCATGTGAGCTGGCCGTGGCAACCAGTGGAGCTCAGTAGAAAGCTGTTCATGGGCAGAATGCTCAGTATCTCCCAAGAGGAGCACCATCTCATGTCTTGCATGATGGACGGCCATCAGAGAGGCAAGAAGAGAGAACAGAAACTAGAAGAGAAGACCCTTCCTCTTGTACTGTCTCTCACTTCCTCCTACTGATAAGGTCTGATGTTGCGCTAGCTAGGAAAAGAGAAGTAGACACTTCTCCAAGACCACAAACAGGACAATGAAAGATAGATTTGGAGCTAGGAGGCTATATATTGATAGTTGTGTGGGGTTAGAGAAACTGCTAACATAGCTGCTATCCCCTGAGTGATAATGCCCTCCCAAATTCATAAGTTGGAATCCAAACCCCAAGCAAAGGTATTATTGATCAGGTCAAAGGCCCTAGAGACTTCTTTTTGCCATTTCCCTCATCCAAAAGCACAGTAAGAAGGTACTGTCAAATGAAGCAAGCCATAAGCAATTTGCTAGTGCCCTGATTGTAGACTTCCCAGCCTCCAGAGCAGTGGGAAATACATTTCTCTGGTAGCTTGTAGCCTACCCATTGCTTAAAACTGTCCTCTGCATAAGTCCTCTCCCTTTACCAACTAGCTTGTAATTTCTGTTGACCAACAACCACACCTTTTACCATGTGATAGCCCTCAACTAACTAAGAACAAGACACAATTTGAGTACTCAATCGAGATCTGTTTAATGAACAAACACTGAAATTTACTTAATGACCCTCAAGTGGCTAGAAGTGGAACTCCTATCTTTATTAAATGAATATGTACTTGAAATTAAGAAGAATACAGCTGTTTAGCTCAGTCGGTTTGAGCATGAGTCTAATGAGGTTGAGGTCATAGGTACAATTCTCTTGTGAACCAGCTCATTCTGCTGTTTTCAAAGCTTTTTAAACAGACTTTCTGGCAAAGTCTAATACATACACTGGGTCCAAAGAAGATAGAACAATTCAATGTAAACCTCTAACCACTGTGCTCAAACACCTTGCTTCTGGTTGGTTGCTTGTGTTTACACATGAAGAATTGCTCATAATTATGGTGCATCCTGATATCCTGAAGGAATTTGTCATGCTGAAGTCCACATTAGGATATCTACTTTAGCTATAAAAATATTTAATATTCACATTTTCCCTCTTTAATTTTATATTACTCCAAAATATGAATACCTAACTTCCACTCATATACAGTAATTATAGAGTCTGAAAATAAGTGGTAGGTCTATTTTAGAGCCTGTTAAGAGATTTACATTATAACAACATGGTTGGTTGCTTTCAGATAAATGGAAATATAACAATAATATTGTTCAGCTTGCCTTTCATCTGGGGATTTAGTGTTAGCATCCACAAATGAGGGAAACCATTTGCCGTTTGTTTTTCTGGGACTGTGTTACTTCACTTAGCATAATGGCTTCGAGTTCCATCCATTTATCTCCAAAGTTCACGATGTCATCTTTCTTTATTGCCGAATAGAACTCCATTGTGTAGATGTACCACATTTTTGTTATCCACTCATCTGTTGAGGGGCATTTGGGCTGGGTCCAGCTCTTCGTATTGTGAAGAGAGCTGCAATAAACATGGCTGTGCATGTATCTCTGTGGTAAGATGAGTCTTGTGGGTATATACCCAAGAGTGGTATGGCTGGGTCAGGTGGTAGGCTCATTTTGAGTCTTTTAAGTGTTCTCCACACTGCTTTCCATAATGGTTGTATGAGTTTGCATTCCCACCAGCAGTGGATGAGCGTTCCCCTTTCCCCACAAGCTCTCTAGAATTTGGTGTCTTTTGTTTTCCTGATCTTAGCCAGTCTTATCAGAGTGAGATGATATCTGAAAATGGTTTTAATTTGCATTTCCTTAATTATTAATGATACTTTGGAATTAACATACAGTTTATTCTCAGAGGTCATAATTTTGATACATATGTGATGTTTATATAGGCATAAGTTGGAGCAATACAAAGGTGAGGGAAAAACAACAATATAAAGACTGGATCAAAGAACTGACTGATACAGTTAAACTCTGCCCAAAACAACAATCCTCTGACATGAAAAACTTTGGAAAGACTGAGAGAAAGATGCAAGACCTGTATGGCAGAAGGCATGAACAGGGGTGGGGTGGGGGCAGGGAGAGGGGAGTATGTCTAAATTTGACTGAAAGATAATGAACAAAATACACAAATCATCAATAAAAGTAGTTAAAAATATAAAATAAAATGTGAAAAATAGGAAAAAAAATAATATTTTAAGCATAAATTTTTGAATTATTTTCCAAAATATTAGAATTGTTTGCCAGGGTTTACAATGTTAAAGTGAGGAATCATTGCTTGGTTTACAATAAATTTGATTTGAACATAGGAACATATTTACTGGGGCTGGAGAGATAGCCTAGCGGTTAAGAGCACCGACTGCTCTTGCAGAGGACCCGGGTTCGATCCCCAGCACCCACATGGTGGCTAAGAACCGTCTGTAACTCCAATTCCAGGAGAACTCTAGTTCCAGGGGAATCTGAGACCCTCTTCTGACCTCTGCAGCATTGCATGACACGGGTGCACAAACCTACATGCAGACAGTACATTCATACACATACAAAAATAAATAAAATTTTTAAAAAAGAAAAACTTTTAAAAAAGAACACATTTACTAAACTAAATGTTACATCTCTGGATAGTTCCCTAGTCAATGTGATACAAGAAATTTGCTTTTGGTAAATAAGAGGAAAATAAGGAAAAGAACTTTACAGAACAAAAAATTGTGATGAGGGGCTGGATATCTCAGTGGTTAAGAGTACTTACTGCTCTTGCAGAGGACCTGGGTTTGATTCCCAGCACCCACTTGGCAGCCGATAGCTGTCCCTAACTCCAGGTACAGGGGAGCTAACAGTTTCTCCTGGCTTCCATGGACCCTAAACACACGTGGTAGACTTACATACATGTAGGCAAAACACTTCTGCACATAAAAATAAATTTTAAAAATTTAAAATATGTTGTGGTAAAAAGGTGGTGGCTTTTCAGAGCAGATGATGCTGGGTTTGAATGCAGAACAGGAAACTTGTTTCCCATGATGTGGGACTATTTTGTCTCTCTTAATTTCAGTTTTTTCCACCCTCTACCCAATGAGGGTACCAGAAATTGAACTCAGGTTGTGAGGCTTGGCAGCAGTGCCTTTACCCACTGTAGTCTCATTTTTTTTCATGGTGGGTAATCCTAAAGCCTCAACAGGGACAGTTCCATGGATGTAGGGAAATGATTTGTTTGGAGCTTCTCATGAACAGGTGGTATTTAGGAGAGCGCTGTGCAGCACTGGAACAGCCAACAGACCTTTCAAAATGGGACAAGAATGTGATGCCGAACTTGATTCCGACAGGTGTGGGATCAGATCTGGTCATGGAAGAAGTGTTGTTTTGTTGCCTGCTTTCTCCAACATAGATTTTTGGAACATATCCACATGAAAGCAACTACCTAATAGTGTTTGGAATTATGTTTTCTGTTCATAGATAGTGGGAGAGAGGTTTCTTTTTTTTTTTTCTGTTGTCTAGAGCTCATCAGTAGCAGTGTTCAGCTAGCAGAGGTGTAGTGTGCTGTGTATTTTATATTAAAATATGAAGTGTGAGAGAAGAAAAAGAAAAAGACTTGACAGGGCTAGAGAGATGGGTCAGCAATTAAGAGCAATGACTGCTCTTGTAGAGGACCTGGGTTTGATTCCCAGCACCCACATGCGGCAAACAACTGTCCGTTAACTCCCATTCCAGGGGATCTGATGCCCTCTTCTGACCTCCATGAGCATTGCATGACATGAGTGCACCTACCTACATGCAAGCAATACACTTGTACACATAAAATAAAAATAATAAAATATTAAAAAAGAAAAAGACTTGACTACTTTTCCTCTTTATTTCTCAAAACATCTGAGTTGATTCTTTTGAATTGTGATATGAATAAATAGATAAGTTGTTAGGAAAAACTAGCATTAACTTGTGTCTTTATATTAGCAAGATACAAATGTTTGAAGTGGTTTACTAAATTTTTTTAAATTTCTTTAGTTGGTTCATGTCTTCCATGTAGGGAGTATTTGTTTTGGGAATAAAGAAACACAGTGTCCCACAATGGTTTTGCTTTTCCTTTGGATATAGATGAGGTCTTTTATGTAATATAAATAACATTGTAATTAAAATGATAGGCCCTTTCAGAGAAAAATAATTCTTCTCAGAAGACACTGGGTTCAGAGCTTCCATGGCACCACTTGGAGAGTCAGCTTTGTGACTGTGGTTCAAACTATAGCACATCAATTAGTTTATCTTATGTGTGATGGTTAGTTTTACCTGCCAACTCAACACATTTAAAATCACCTGGAAAGAGAATCTCAGTGAGGGAATATCTAGATCAGGTTGACCTGTGGACTTGTCTGGTGGGGGGGATTATCTTGATTATGTTAATGGAGGTGGGAAGGTCTCCCCATACGGCACCACTCCCAGTATGCAGAGGACCCTAAACTGTCTTAAGAGTGGAACAAGCTGAGCTCAAGCATGCTGCATTCATTGCTCTTCTCTTCTGGATGTGGTATTGTTACAGGTGCTGTGCACAGAGACGAGGCGCCAAGGCATTGCCTTTCTCCAGGAAGCAGTTTGTTCTTGCTAGCACCTGACTCTGCTAGACAGTTCTCAAAAGCAGAGCCCTGAACAAAGAAAGGCCCGGCCTGTTATATTCTCTGTTAATATCAAATCTATCCTGACTGGGTACTTGGTGTTACAAGGTCAGCACAGGCAGAGCTGTGTGCTTGTACTCAGCCGCAGACTACACGGTGTATCTTTTTCTTTGTTCTGGTGTGCTCCTATCACAAGATGACAACACCCTCAAGCTCCTGCTACTGTAACTCTGCAGTAATGATAAACTGTAACCCAAAACAGTAAGCTCAAATAAACCATCTCCCCCAAATCGCTTGTGTCAGGGCATTTTTTAAATCACAGTAACAGCCAATGAAATTAAGATCTCATATCTAAGAAATAGACTGCAGGATTAGGCATTATGTGTCTGTTGGGGTCAATCACCCTCTTCATTCCATCAAAATCATCATTGTCCTCAAGAAATAGGCAAGCTGCCATCCTGGAAAATTGAATTGACAGCAAACTTCAAAGAAGAATATACTGACTAATGTAACACCCAGAGCTTGCCAAATGAGGTATTTGGAAAGGTTCACAGACAGGGAACCAGGATGTGATCCTCCATCTCTCTCTGTTTTCAATTTGCTTGCATTCTTTAGCATGTACTGAGCCCCTTGGCTCTAAGTGGTATCTATTAATCTCTGTTACTCATATTCTCATTTTTCTGACTGATGTTGCTCTGTCTAAGAACATCTAGCAGACGAGAGAATGAATATGTTGTCTGTGGGGGAGGGATGGGGATGAATAGATAAAATAGATGGAAGAATTGGAAAAAAAAATACCAAAGGGGAAACAGTAAGATGAAGAATTTATGTAGCATAATTTGTCATGAGTTGTATTGACCAATAAAGAAAATGAAAAGTTTGTAGATTAATACTTTAAACTCATACTCTGAATTAGAAGCCAGCAAATCAATGCCAGGAACCAGCAAATGTACTCAGCAATTAGTAGGAAGAAACAACAGTGAGCTAGTTAATCAGCTTTAGAACCTACCTTGGTTCAGTTTTGCATTCTGACCAAACTTTCAAACTGGCTGTCATTTACTTTTAAATTGCTGGTTCAAGGAGTTTGCTGTAAATAGAAGTACTAATTGTGCAGACTGGAGCCAAGCACACTCTGCATGCTATATTTGTATATTTGTCTCTTTCTATACAGTTCTGCCAACCAACCTGTTCCTGCTGTTTCTACCCTGTCCTTTCTTAAACACAGCACACTCATTTACCAAACTCTTGATGTTTATGTAGGTATATGAACATGTATGGGTATATATGCACATAGGCGGCATGTGCACGCATGTGTGTTATGTGTGCATAAATTCTTATAAATGATTAATAGCATGAGCATTTACAACTCCCTTTCTTTTGTTCCTAGAGCACCAAATCTTTTCCTCAAATAGGGAATCCTACTGTGCTAGCCTAATGATCCTCTACGTCCTATAAGCTTTTCATTATTTTATAGATAGCTTTTGTTGCTCTTCAGTCTCATGATTTCCCATCAATGGATTCGTTATTACACTGCTCTGCACTCCTATCTCTCAAAAGCTGCTCCTTGTCACTGAGCCACTGAGCTATACCCAAGAGAATCTCGTATGCTAATTAGATGGAATTGCTGAGAATCAGGGTCTGGTACGTTGGGTCTCAGGTTGAGACAAGACTGAAATGGGTATAATCATCCCTTCATTGCATGAGCATTTCCAGGAAACTCTTGGAATGTGAGGTGAGTTACGCAGAGTTGTGAAGACACAGTTCACACACAACATGTACCAGTTGGCTAGAGGAAACCTAGCAGTTTTTCAGTTTTCATTTAACCCCAGCTTACTAGAAGTAGTTTTATAATGTGGACCAAGGACAGCACATGAAGGAGAGGTAGTGGATGGATGTGTTAATACCACACCTTATTTTGACAATGGGTAGGGGAAGCGCCTTTGCTCCATTCTTCTGTCAGGGGAAAGGTTGAGCATACAAAGCCAATACATATATTGCTATTATTCTAAAAGCCTTTGTTTTATTATGCTGTGAAACATTGATTACCCAAACACCCAGCTTCTTGGGAAGGCCCTGCTGATAAAAGAAAGCTCTGAAGTCAATCTTGAGAGTACAACATTCAAATCAAATTAAAGAAATTCTGCTGAGATTGTTCAACCATTGACTGGTGTGCTGTATAGATCCAGACGCCAGGGAACATGACGTCACAGAGATTTCTTTTTGATATATTCATGTGTCCTCCCTTACATGAACAGGGTCCAGAGTTAATATTGCTCAGTTGTTAATAAACTCAAATCTCTGACATTACCTTCATTATTCCAATATATTTATTTCTTCTGTTAAATCTGAGATTAAAGACTCTTACCAAAGGAATACTGTCTAAGAACAAAGAAATACCTGGGGCTGTAAGATGCTGTCTTCCTGCTCTGCTCCTCCCTGATTGCTGTTTGCTGTTTGTGAGAATCCTCTTGCTAGACAATAAGGAATGCATCCTTTTTCCCTTCGTCTGTTAGAAGCTACTGATGAAGGATTTAGCTCACACCACTTGTCCATCAAACCTAGATAATGTGATCATCTATACCACATGTTCAAGCAAATGCAATATGGCAGTATACAATTTTCTCTTTTAATTGGGACCACTTAGGTAATCCTTTTCTCTGTTCCTGTCTCCACTCTAAATAAAGAGTAACTGAGAGAATCAGGAGTTTGGTAAGAAGGAAAAGCAGGACTATAAATTTCACTCTCCCGTCTGACCATATTATGTATGTGTGAATGCATGCGCACACACACTCACACATGCACACACACACACACACACATACACTAGGCATGAGTTTAGTCACTGGACATGGGGGAGACAGATGGCATTTACCCACTGGACGCATGATCAGTTATTAACAATTTTCTAGGTTATGTTTTCAAACACTTAAGGTGCTTGAAAAATTTGAAGCTATAAAGTCGAAGTGTTTTAAAAAAACATATTTAGGGGCATTTCGTGACTCTGAAATTAGATGTTAATTTGAAGAGGAGACTCATTTCCCCCTAGCCACACAGAATTGCCCCTGTCATCCTGTGTAAGCACTTTCAGCAGGGTGATCCTGTCTGCCTAGCAATGCATTCTATGGGGGAGCAGTGTCCCAGGGTCCTTCATTTCCTAGGCTTGGTTTTGCACTGATGTTCTTAAATGTATGTAATGAATGCATTAATAGCCCATACTTTAAGGAGTCAAACCAGCTTTTTTTTTGGTGGGGGTCTTTTTTGAGACAGGGTCTCCCTTTAGTCCCAGCTGGCTTGGGACTCTGTAGACCAGGCTGGCCTTGAACTCACAGAGATCTGCCTGCCTCTGCCTCCTGAGTTTTAGGATTAAAGGTGTGTGCCACCACACCCAGTTAAACTAATTTTATGCCTTTTTATTCTTTCCTTCAAAGATTATAAATTTTTTAAAATTACTCACTTCTTTAAAATAATCCCCATTTAACATCTTTAGCTGGAGAGAGTTCCCTCATAGATGTCCATTGGCTTTTTATATGTCGTACATCTTTTGGGCATTACAATGTCTTGCATACAGAAAATGGGAACAGTCTTTTCTTGTTTAGGTCTTGCTACTTTGATAGCACTCGTCCAAGAGGACACTACCGGTCCTGGTCCCTGCTCATTTAATTATTCTCTGTTAGCCATCTCCTTTATCTTCCTTTGCAAGTTCCTGTTGCGCATATCCAGAGCAGAGGTAGTCAGCAGGATCAACACACTAAATAGCGGGCTGCAGAGCCTTATGAATGTCGTTCCCATGTAGCATGAGCATTACCTAGATGCTTGTGAGATTAGAAATTTGATAATAATCAGCTTCTAAAATTGATTGTGCAATCTTAACTCCCATGATAAATCGCACGACAAAGAGATTATTATAAACTGGATTAAACTGTTGTGAAATTAGGAAGAGCCAAGGGGTTGGGCAGCTGGGTATTCCTGTCTTCTGGTCAATGAATTCTTTCTGAGATGGAGTTTAGGGAAACCAAGCTGTGATGATACCAGGTTACACAGAGAACATGGGGCAGGGAAACAAGGGAAGGTTATGCAACGCTTCTTCATAGTGAGAATGGATATTCTTCAAGTTAATATGGGGAGGGTGAGCTCTCAAGTTCTTTCTCCCCTTGGGCTGCACTTGGAGCTTGACTGGGCACTGCCACCACTTGTCTCTTTTTATCTTTTCCATTTGCTGATACCTTTTTTTTTTTAAAGAACTTTATTTTTTTATTTTATTTATTTTTTTATGTGTATGAATGAATGCATGTAGGTCTGTGCATCCATGTTGTGCAATGCCTCGGAGGTCAGGGAGGGCATCGGATTCCCCTGGGACTGGAGTCAAAGATGGTTCTCAGCTGCCATGTGGGTGCTGGGGATCAAACCCACGTCGTCCGCAAGAGCAGTTTGCTCTCTTAACAGCTAGGCCATCTCTCCAGCCCCAGTTTTTTTTTTTTTTTGTCTTTTCAAAACAGGGTCTCCCTGTAGCCCCAGCTGGACTGGGACTCACTCTGTAGACCAGGCTGGTCTTGAACTCACAAAGATCCGCCTGCCTCTGCCTCCCAAGTGCTAGGATTAAGGCGAGCGCCACCATGCCCAGCCCCCATTTGCTGATTCCTGTTTTAACAACTTAGGTCTCCTCACAGCTTGCCCGTGTCCTCACACTCTCATTGTTTCTTATGAATGGTTTTTCTTTAAGAAATAGTTGTTCTTATGAGACATGGTACTCCTTCCAGTCTCTGAATTATGAGAAGCAGATTGTATGAAAGTTAATTAGCTGAATTTATGGAAGTCTTATTTGTGATCGTAAGTCTGTGATTTCCGAAAGAAATAATACTTGCTGCAGAGCCTACTTCCCTCTTTCTTTGTGATATCCCATACATGACATTGTTGTATGGTTGAAGGACTTCTGGTCCTAACATTTTAGAGGTAGACCACTGCCTCTGGCAGCTACAAGGTCTTGGATGAATTACTCACACCAATTGGTCTTCTGCTGTTTTCATCAATAAAATAGATTATGAGAATTTTTAAGTGATTTGGCAGTGTGGCTCACTGCCAAGATCTCATTTGTTGTTCTTTGTCCTCTGCTATTAATTATTTACTTGGCAACGATACTCGACATCTCACTACAATTTGAACTAATTTTTTTGTGTGTGATGTATGTACTTTTGTGTACACACTCCTGTGTGTGCCCACACATGCATAGGTATGGAAGCCAGAAAAGCCCATTTGACATCCTGCTCTATTGCTCTCTGCCTTATTCTGTTGAACCTGGTAACAGTTGGCTAGCTCCAGGCTCCTCTTCCTGTTCTTCACAGAGCTGCGGTTACAGGTGTTCATAGCATGCCTGTTTTTTTATGTGAGTATTGGGGATTTGAATCCAGGTCCTCATGTTTGTGTAAGAAATGCTCTTACCCATGGAGCCGTCTCCTCGGCAAGCCCTCAGAATGTTTTGAAAGTTTATATCTCTCTTCGGTCTGAAGTTTCTTCTTCATAATAGGATGGTGTTAGAAGTTGAGAATTGCGGGGCTGGAGAGATAGCCTAGCGGTTAAGAGTGCCAACTGCTCTTGCAGAGGACCTGGGTTCTATCCCCAGCACCCACATGACTCCAATTCCAGGAGAACTCCAGTTCCAGGGGAATCCGAGACCGTCGTCTGACCTCCGCGGCATTGCACAACACGGGTGCACAGATCTACACGCAGACAGTACATTCATACACATACGAAAATAAATAAAATTTAAAAAAAGTTGAGAATTGCAATGAAGGCTCTAGGCCGTAATGGGAGTTGCTAACTAGCCCCCATTCTAAGTGTGCAGAGCTTACTGTTAGGGTTAATGGAAACTGAATGAGGAGAACATGTCTTAATGAGAGCCAGAGATGACCTCAGATAGGCACCGACATTATAGTCCACTAGTGGCATTTCCTCTTTAGTCTCAGATGTATGCGTGTGTGTGTGTGTGTGTGTGTGTGTGTGTGTGTGTGTGTGTAAGCCAGAGGTTGATGTTGAGTATCTTCCTTGATCGTTCTTCATATTTTTCTGGACAGAGTTTCTCACTGCACCTGAAGCTCATGGATTTGGGGATTTGGCTACGTAGACCGGCTACTGAGCAGGAGGGACCTCGTATCTCTACCCACCAACACTGGGGTTACAGACACACGCTTCTTGGTCTGGATTTTGTGTGATTCTGGGGATTCTCCAGTCCTTATGCCTCTGTGACAGGCTCTTTCCTGACTGGGCTATCTTCCCAGCCCCACACTTACGGCTCTAAATTTTGATTTATTTAATTATAGAGAGTTGGGAAACTTTGGATAAATTTGCCCAATTACAAATTATCAAATTTATCACAATCACACAATTATGTTGTCTTGAATGAAATTTCACCTTTCTCAATTACTAATAACATATAACCTGCAAATGTTATTAACAATTAGAAAAAACTATATAGATTTTTATAATGAAAGTTATATTCATATAGGTAAGATAAAGTAGAAAACCAAATAAGAATACAAGTACTAGGCTATTTTAGATTTTTGTTTTGAGACAGTCTCCCTGTAGCCCCAGCTGGTCTGCAACTCACTGACTATGAAGACCAGGCTGGCCTGGATCTCACAGACATCTGCCTGTCTCTGCTTCCCTATTGCTGGGATTAAAGGCATGTACTACCACACCTTGCTTATTTTAGATACTTTTTGTGTTAGAGAATTTTTTAAACTTATACCAATTGATTATTAATTTGATTAAGATATTTAGAAATGACATTCCTTCATTTTTGTCTAGATAGAAAATAGCTATGATTTTTCCATTATGAAGTTATCACAAGCAAATTCAACATTTGAGTTTTTAGCAAATGATAAGAGAAGAGTGAAATCACATAAAATCTTGAAACACATGTTTGACCTTTTTCAGTCAAATAATTAAGAATTTAAAATAAAAGCTGTATAGAATAATTTGAATGAGATCTTCTCTTACATACCTAATTTAAATTCATTGGTTGAGATAAAATGTAACAAAATGAGTAAACGGAGAAGAGAGAAGATTCCAGAAAAACAAGGAAAACCACCTGCAATTTTATCAATTGTTAAATCTCCATAAATTGGCTGTGTTTACATTCTATAGGTTGTGAGCTTAAACTTAAACCCCATGGATTGTGTACTTTTGTTTTCGTTGTTGTTGGTGGTGGTGTTGTTGTCTTTTTGAGATAGGCTCTCCCTATAGCCCCAGGTGGCCTAGAACTCACACTGTAGACAAGCCTGGCCTTGAACTCACAGAGAGCTACCTGCCTCTGCCTCCTGAGTGCTAGGATTAAAGGTGTGCACCAGGACGCCTGGCTTAAAGATAGTTCTTAGCTGCCATGTGGGTGCTGGGAATTGAACCTGGGTCCTCTGGAAGAGCAGTCGGTCCCCTGCAAGAGCAATTGGTGTTCTTAATCGCTGAGCCATCTCTTCAGCCCCTTGTCTACTTTTTATGAAGCAGTCTTAGTTGTGCTAAGAAAAACTTTGCAGTTTGTGTGACAGTGCTTCAAAAGATTTTTGTTTTAGCTGCTATGAAAACTTTGTGAATGGTTTCTGCTCACCAGGTTTTCCACTTAGATTTAAAAAAAAAACACTTTAACCACCCAGTTTTCATTATGTTTTTTGAAGAGTAAACATTATTGAAGTGTTTGACAGGTATTTTTACACAGACAATACATTTTCCCCCAATTCTATTTTACAGGCCAACTATAAGTCAAACTATTTCAGCTAATGAAATTTGCTTTGATCACAGGAGGCCAATCATCCTTCAAAGCATTGTTGTGTTTTGAAATGCAAGCAAGTGCCTAATAAATTGAGGGTACTGCGGCAGCAACAGATCAGAATAGAGGCTGATGTTTCATTAGATCACATTAATACTTGACAAAGAATGACTACAAATCAATGGGGACGCCCTGCTACATGTGGGCAGTGTGGTGGAAGGAAGGCTTTTTCCTCCTGCCTTTCCTTCCTGCCTCTTTCTTTCTCTCTCATTCTTCTTTTCTCTTCCTATCTCTTTCATCCATTTCCCAGTTTTGTCCAAGAATTTTTTGACTACAGAAGTTCCTAATAAATATTAGGCATGTAGACTGCTAAATTTTTCAGGGGGCAATAAGACAACAAATGAAAATGACATTTAAAAAAAGAAACAGCCCCACCACTTCTGTTAAATATATATGTATATATGCATTTTAATAAAGAATCTTCAAATAAGCTTTACATGAAGATGCAAATCATTGTGCAAATTTCAAATATGGCTTATATAATTAACCATACATTTTTTCATTCCTATATAGGAAAATTCCTATATTACATCTTAGGTAGAATTTTCTGTTTCTTTCTTCTAATGACTAGAAATATTGGTTACCTCATAGGTTACAAGAAAAATAATGTTTATTTAAGTTACTCATTTTGTTTTGGAGCTAGATTTAGTCAATTAGTTAGCCGGTAATTAATTAAATAGAATTCTCTGTTTTTTTCCCCATCACATAATTCTCTGATATCAACAGTGTGTCCTCCAATTCAATTTTGACTTTGAAATTAGCACAGACTCACAAGTTAAGGAGTCAGTCCCACAAAACAGGGTCCTGAGGCTACCTATACTTTTGCATGGCTGACTAATAATTTGGCTGCTCTCTCAGTCCCATCTCCCTCAGGTTTAATAATTCACTGGAATGACTCAAAGAATTCAGCTCAGTTCTGCGTTCATGATTTCAGTCCTATTACAAAGAATGTAAGCCAGGAACAAGCAAATGAAATAGGTGCCGTGTTAGTTACCGTCTTGCTGCTGCAACCAAATACTGGAGCAGAAGCAATCTAAGGGAGGAAAGGTCGATTTGGAGTCCTGATCCAGGGGATCCAGGCCATGATGGCTGCAAGAGACTGCTTGCTCATATCTCAATGGAGAAGGAAGCCGAAGAGGGGAATGGCGGAGATCCACTGGGCTCTTCCTTTTACCCTTTTTTATTCTGTGTGGGACCCAGTCCCTGGTATGCTGCTGCCCACATTCAGGGCAGGTCTTCCCCTCCATTAATCCTTCTAGAAACACCTCTACAGACACATACAAAGGTATGTCCCCTACTGCCCTTGGCCTTTCTTTTTTGATGTGTGTGTGTGCGCGTGTGTGTGCCTGTGTGTGTGCATGCTTCCATATATGTTGGGGTGCAGACTGTGCATGTGTATATGGAGACCAGAGGACAATATTGGGTGTCATGCTCAGGAACACCATCCACCTCTTTTGAGATAGGGTCTCTTATTGGCCTGAAATATACCAATCAGACCAGACTGGCTGGCCAGTAATCCCCAGGGACCTTCCTATCTCTGCCTCCCTAGCACTGGGATTTCACATTTGCTTTGCGATTTCACATTTTACCAGCGGAGCCCCGTTCCTGACTCCCTAAGTGTTTCCTAATCCAATCAAGTTAATGATAAAAATTAGTCATCATAAGTCTCCTCTTGTCAACCTGATATTCAAACACATAATTTTAAACCATAATATTTTACTCCAGCCTCTAAGTTCACATGCTGCTTTTATAAGAAAAAAAATGCTCTTAGTCCATCTTTCAGAGTCCTCAAAATCTTAAAGATTCTGACATTATTTAAAACCCCAGTTCAAAGTCTGCTATAATACTCAATGTACATTCTTAACTGTAAGACACTGTAACATTAAAAAAATAACAACAGATGTCTATTGCAGGGATAGATGGTGACGGAAGTGGTGGTAGACAGCATCCATGCACTCCTTGTTACACCACCTTCTAATGCATCAGCATATGCACCAGTCTGGAAACTGCCTGAATCTTGTTAAAATCTTTAAAACAAAATATCCTTATGAAGCATGATTGAGTAAATCATTGGTCATTGGTGACTGAACTGAATCTCCAGTCATCTCTCTCCCTGGAGGTCAAGTGTAGGGCTGAAAGTTCCAACCTGTAATCACATGTTTGGAAATACTTGGTATTTCTGATTACCATTTCCTATCCATTGTGAGTCACTTCATTGACATAAACTCAGGTGTGGTAAAAGGGGTTGGTTATGAGTAATAAAAGACACTCCTATCACCTAGGAAATTTGAGATTTTGGGTTCTACGTCAGGAATCAAGGGCAAAGAACACACACGTTCTCTCTCTCTCTCTCTCTCTCTCTCTCTCTCTCTCTCTCTCTCTCTCCTTCCCTCCCTCCCTCCCTCCCTCCCTCCCTCCCTCCCTCTTTTGATGTAAACAAGTGCCTATTCATCCCAGATACAGCACCAACAACAGAACAAAGGAAGTATTTGGCCCAAGTCTAGCTCAGCAAACACCGAGTTTATTGGACCGACTTAGAGCAGCATGCTGAGGGGTTATTTGCAGAGGCGTGAATGACTGGAAGGCTGTGTCAGCAAAGATCCCACCACAGCATTGGTGGTGACTCATGAATCCTGCATCCCTGGAGCTCTCTGCACAGCAGCAGGCAGCTCAGCTGGTGGCAGAGTCTTGTCTTCCAGGGATGGTTGTTGCCTTTAGACCCTTGTCGGGGGTCCTGGTGACTCTTGTAAGTTTTAGGCCCTTGAGCCTTCCAGGCTTTGTTTACTTTCTGAATCTTCTGGACATTTCTTCTCCCTTCAGGAGGGAATGTTTCAATTTAGAGAAAACAGCTACACAACTACAGGCAGATGTTTGGTTGGTAGGGTCCTGATAATTTTTTATATTTATTTATTTTTTTATTTATTTACTTATTCATTCATTTATTTTTCTGTGTGTGTGTGTGTGTGTGTGTGTGTGTGTGTATCACATATGTGAAAGTTAGAGAACAACTAGGAAGAGTTGGTTCTCTCCTTACATCATGTAGATTTGGGGGGATTAAACTCAGGTCTTCAGGCTTGGCAACAAGCACCTTAGTCCTCTGAGCCATCTCACTGGTCCTGGTACTGTTGTCCGTCTTAGACTCCATGGCATATTCCCTTAGCTTGCACCACTCTGGCAGTAACTCTATATGCTTATAAGTAGTGAGGTTATGGTGCTTCTCCGCAAGCATCCAAGGCCCTGTGAGGAGAAGAATTGAGCCAGGACCTGCTTTCCATGGTTGCGTTGAGGATTAGTGACAAATCCATTTTGGGGATTAATTATTCTTATTACTGTTACCATTTTGCCCAGGATAGCATTAGACTCTTACATGTCTGAAGCTGAGGTATAACCCTTACTTGCTGCACAGGAGTTGGATATGGCAGTTTTAAGAGCTGGGTTTGATTGGGGGGGGGGCCCAGTTTGTCATGCTCTAAATAGCCACAGCAGTGCACACTCTAGAGCACTTATTAGGTTCCACTTGCAGAGAACTGTTTAATAAATACCTCTCGCTGATGATCGTGATGGAGTTTTGTGGCTGCTCTCAGTCTATACGATGCATTGACGCTGTGTAATTTGTAACGGGACAAGAATTTTCATGTATTGCCTATTAGGGTCTCATAGTAAAAGCCATAACTTAGACCATGATGAAAATGAGTCTGTGATGATAGTAATTTAACTAGAAAGTTAGTGTGGAAGGCAAGTTCTCTTTCATCTGCCTTAAATTTTACCTTTATTATCTTAATGCTTTTTGCCTCTGAGCTTGGCAGTTAATGGTCTCTGTAATCAATTCAAAGCAGGGTGGAGCCAGGATGGAATGTTCGATTCTGTGTGTCTACCTTAAGATCTGCATGTCATTTAGGTCCTGCCCTAGCAATTTTTACTAAGCTGATTCTTTTATCTCTCTAGCTATATAAATAATAATTCATTAATTAGAATTCAGATTGAGTGCTGATACCAGACAGCAATCTGCATTCAAGAACTTGAAGTCTCTTAGCACTGGTTCCCATTTTGTTATTAACCTCCTATAAACTACTAACATGTCAAACAATACATAATCAAAGAGGATAAAAATGCCATCTATAGCCTCTTATTTTTTTAGTTACTAAACCAGAGTTCAAGCTCATGACAAGTGGGAGTATCTCACAAACCCTTTTTTTGCATGCTTAGGAATGCTTTAAAACTACTGTTGCACTCAAGAACAATTGAAGAAAAGGTCTTCATTATTAATGTGCTACCTACCACATCCCAGCTGTGCTCAGCCTGTAAATCTTTACCACTGCATCAATCTGTCACCTGATTTCTTTCATGAACAGAAGTTGGAGGGAAAAAGATAAAGCACAGTCCTTTGGGTTGCTGGTTCTGTCTTTTGACCTTCTAACCAGATCGTAATAGCTTCAAATGGCCCTCCACTTTCCTTACTTTCCCCTCCCTTTATCTTTTCCCTGTCAGTCAAGAATATACGAGTCTAGAGGCAAGTTTTTCTTTTATCTTTACCCCAAATATTGACAAACTGATAGCTCAAATTAAAGAAAAAAGCATTATGTAATTTGCTGAAAATAAAGATGACTGCAGCGCTTTTCTCAGATTACCGTTAACGAACTCTGCCCATGGCACAGTCACTGCCGGGTTTTCACTGTATTGGATTTCTATTTGCAAACAATTACAAAAATATTACTTTCCAAGCAGGAAATGGCATGTTCAAAATGTTGAGTTTGTTGGTATGAAGATAGTTTATAGATCAAATTGGTCAATACTACTACAGCTAATATAATTCTCTGAGTGAAGGGTGGCTCAGCTACTGGAGGTGACATTAAGCTTCCAGTACCTTAAGAGACCATGACTGCATAGTCGCCATGATGACCTTAGAAGCATTGTCATGAGTGGCAAAAAGGGCTGTAAAGTATAATCTTGGCTCTGATTAAGAAACATAGGGAAGTTTTAATCATAACACATGAATCAAATAAAATTAACAAGAGCATGCTCAAAATATTCTGTATCAACGCATGATTTGTCAGGGGCAGAAGGAGACTAGGAAATAATCTTAAACAAAAGATAGCAGAGAGAACACCAATTTCAAAAAGCTACAATCTTCCTGCATCTGTCAAGGTACACAGCTGCAGAGACCTCCATTTTCAGGAATGAAAGCAAGTTCATGAGCTTGATGTTTAGTTTGAGAGAGGTGAACATTGCAAAATGTAGGCTGTGTTTTTGTGATGCTAGTGTGTGTTTGGCCTGTCCCTTTTACCTGTGGGGCTGTCATTTTGTCAATATTTGAGGAGTGGATGAATCAACCAACAATAACACAGGACTAGAAGGACAGGCTTGGAAAAGGGACAAACATGGGAATTTGGAGGTCTACATAGAAAAAAGACATTTTAGGGTTCTCCAAAGAAACCTATGGTATGATGTGAGCAATATGGTATCTACCTATTGATCTTTTATCTGTCTATCCACATGTCTGTTATAAAGAATTGATTCATGATTTTAGAGGCTTGAAATTCTAAAATCTGAAGGGTAGGGACGCTAAAATAAAGGCTGGAGCTTCAGTAAAGAATGGGAGCTCCAGCTCGGGTCTGAAGGCCGACTGAAGGCCAACTGAGGGCTGACTGAGGGCCGACTGAAGGCCAACTGAAGACCAACTGAAGGTGGACTGATGAAAGAACTCCTCTTCAGGTCCATATTTTCCTATTAAGGTTTTCAGCAGCTGGATGAAGTCCACCCACTAGTGGACTTCATTTAAAATCTACTAGTAAATGCTAATCTCATCTAAAAAATCTTTTAAAAAGATTTTGTGTGTACTTGTGGGTGTTGTATGTTGCGGTGTGTGTGTGTGTGTGTGTGTGTGTGTGTGTGTGTGTGTGTGTGTGTGTGTGTGTGTGTGTGTGTGTGTGTGTGTGTGTGTGTGTGTGTGTATGTGTTGTGTGTGGTGTACATTAGCAAGCTTCCCACAGAAGCCAGAAGAAGATATTAGATTGGTCGTGAGTCATCCAACATCAGTGCTGGGAACTAAACTCAGGTCCTCTAGAAGAACAGCAGGTGCTCAGCCATCTCTTCATCCCCTGTCATCTAATACCATCTTCATAGAAACATCTAGAAGAATATTTGAGCAATATCTGTGTATTTTGGATGAATCAGGTTGACAATTATCACCACCAACAGCATGGACTCTATTGCCCACCACCACTGAGTCTTGTGAGGAATCTGTCAATTACAAATCAAAGACCTGACAGACTGCATCTTAAACATTGGCCAACTTCTGCTATATAGTAGAGCGACAGGAGGGTGGCTCTGTTTTCTTGCCTTCCATGGTGGGAGATGGTAGTTCCTGCATCAAAGACTTTCCCTTAGAGAAGACAGGATGCTCAATGGAAGAAAAGCAGGATTTGGAAAACAACAGAAGAAATATCAGCCCTACTTATGATCTGCGTGGCTCCATATTTCAACAGTTCCTTGTGTCTAGTATTTCTCCACTAATTTTCAGTGGCCACAGATCTTGCTATTTACTTTTATCATGGAATTATTCCTGCTTAAAGAAGCTTAACAAGGTCTGGGTTGTTCTTATACTCACAGCAATTGTTTGAAGCACTTAAAACTGTGTTGGATTACGAGATAGTAGGTAATCAATATAGATTTTTCTTGGTGAATACATGCAGGGATGCATGTCTGACCATGAAAACACACATTCTAAAAATGAAAAATATTTTATATATCTGCCTGACTTTCATCGCTTGCTACTGTGACAGAAAAAGAGTGATGGAAATAGGTGATAGGCTGGGTATGTGGTGCTGCATGACTTTAATCCCAGCACTCTGGAGGCAGATGCAGGTGGATCTCTATAGGTTTGAGGCTAGCCTGAACCACATAGTGAGTTTTATGCCAGCCAGAATTACTTAGTGAGACCTTGTCATAATAAAACAAACAACAAAAGAAATAGGGTTGATAAAAATGTCACTCTTAGCCAGGTGTGGTGGCACACACGTTTAATCCTAGCACTCAGAAGGCAGAGGCAGGTGGATCTCTGTGAGTTCAAGGCCAGCCTGGTCTACAGAGTGAGTTCCAGGACAGCTGGGGCTACAGGGAGACCCTGTCTCGAAAGGACCAAAAAATGTCATTCTTATATTTTATTCCTTAGAACCAAAAGATTTAACAGTAGAAGTCCATACACACAGACACACGCACACACAGACACACGCACACACACACACACACACACACACACACAATTCTATATTTCATAGCATAGATGGTAAAACCCCCACAGTTTTCTGAGTTTGTTATTTTATAATACTTTTATTGATGTTTTGTGTATTTCAGACATCATTTCTCAGTTCAGTTTAGACATATTCCCCTTTCCCCACCCCAGATCATGCATTCTGCCATAACTGTCCTGCATCTTTCTCGCAGTCTTTTTTTATGTTTAGGAATTCACATTTTCCTCCTTTAATTTTATATTACTCTAAAATATGATAAAATACTTTCCACCCATATACAGTAATTACAGAGTCTGAGAGTAAGTGGTGGATCCATTCTAGAGCCCGTTAAGAGATTTACATTATAACAACATAGTTGCTTTCAGATAAACAGAAATATAACAATAATATTGTTCAGCTTGCTTTCATCTGGGGATTTGGTGTTAGCATCCACAAATGAGGGATACCATTCACTGCTTGTTTTTCTGGGACTGTGTTACTTCACTTAGCATAATGGCTTCGAGTTCCATCCATTTACCTGCAAAGTTCATGATGTCATCTTTCTTTACCTCTGAGTAGTACTACATTGTGTAGATATATCACATTTTTGTCATCCACTTTTCTGTTGAGGGACATTTGGGTTGGTTCCAGCTTTTTGCTGTTGTGAAGAGAGCTGAAATAAACATGGATATGCATGTATCTTTGCAGTAGGATGAGTCTTGTGGATATATACCCAGGAGTGGTATGGTTGAGTCATGTGGTAGGCTCATTTTGAGTCTTTTAAGGGTTCTCCACACTGCTTTCCATAATGGTTGTACAAGTTTACACTCCCACCAGCAGTGGATGAGTGTTCCCCTTTCCCCACAACCTCTCCAGCATTTGGTGTCTCTTGTGTTCTTGATCTTAGCCAGTTGTATCGGAGTGAGAAGATATCTGAGAGTGGTTTTAATTTGCATTTCCTTAATTATTAATGATCGGAGTGAGATGATATCTAGAGTGGTTTTAATTTGCATTTCCTTAATTATTAATGATCAGAGTGAGATGATATGAGAGTGGTTTTAATTTGCATTTCCTTAATTATTAATGATGTTGACCACTTTTTAAGGTGTTTCTCAACCATCTTTCCTTCCTCACTAGTGAAGTCTCTGTTCAGCTCTTTACTCCATCTTTTGAGTAGGTCATTTGTTTTCCTCTTTGTTTTTTGAGTAGTCTATATATTCTTGATGTTAGTGCTCTGTCAGATGAATCACTGGTGAAGATTTACTCCCACTCTGTGGGTTTTCTCTTCATTTCCTTGATTGTTTCTTTTGCTGTACAGAAGGTTTTGAGTTTGATGAGGTCCCATTGTCGACTGTTGATCTTATTTCCTGTGTATCTGCTGTGTGATTTAGAAAGTCTTTTTTTTAGCATGTATTTTATTTATTTATTTATTTATTTATTTTTCCAATTTTTTATTTTTATTTTTTTAACAATGTTATGAGTAGAAGCATCCTTCATGTAAAACCAATTTGCAAGCAGCTATGCCCAAACCCACACAGCCCATCCAGCTGGTGGGGCTTATATGTACAATCATGTTGATCAAATAAGTGTCCAGACTATGTTGCTGTAGTTTCACCATTCACCCCAATTGCAGCCTGTATTAGTCAGGGTTCTCTAAAGAAACAGAAGTAACAGGATGAATATATATAACTATATACAATTTATTGATTTGCTCACGTGACAGAGCTCAACAGTAGCGCCGAACTGGAGAGGCTGGGAATCCAGGGAACTGCTCAGTCCGCAAGGCTGGATGTCTCAGGAGTCCCAGTCTAGTGCTGAAGGCCCGAATGGATTCCAGGAGATCTGCCAGTCTCAGTACACGCTGGGATCCGAAAGGTTGATCACAGCAGCAAGACAAACTCACCAGATGAGAGAGAGGCAAGCCGCAGGAAGAAGGAAAAGGAGGCCAGCTCCCGCTGCGTGGCCTTAAATACTGGCCTGCCGGCAGAAGGTAACACCCCGCATTTGGGGTGGGCCATCGCGGGTTGAGGTGGTCCAATCAGAAGACCCTTTTCTCTTATTTGTTCCCTTAGTCCAGTCAAGTTGACCCCCAGGATTAACCATGACACAGCCCTTATCATTCTACCATGCCCCTTCTTGCTGCAGATTGTTCCCTAGGCTTAGAAAAGGGGCCAGGTGGACGAGAAGCAAAACAGTCCACTTTCTCTGGCAGATGTCTTATGGACTCTTGATCTGTTAATGACTGTTTCCTTTCATTGGTTGACAGTTTGTCCAGAAATAACCTTTCAATCCTACTAATGAGGCACAAAGCAATTAGATATATACGTATTTAAACCAGACTAATTATTATCGTAGGTTACTTTGGTATAGGAACAGATGTTTGGATGGGTATGTCGCTAATCCATGAATTATAGATTTTCTGTAAAACATATGACAAGGTCTTACTGTGCTTATAACATCTCCAACCACTAGAGGAATACTAAGCTTGGTAGGAATCAGCTGTGAAATTATTCCTCCAAAGAGAAAGCAAATAGCCAATTAGATTTAGGAAATACAGACATGTTTGGCTGCCACTGCTGCACAGTTTTCCAGGCAGGTGAGGTGTAAGCTGATGCTGCAGAGGAGTCTTGCTTGACAAAAGGATACCTATATTTACTTTATTCGTTTAGTGGCCTTTGGTAACAACTCGTCGGTGGCATTCCCAGGACCTCCAACTGTATGTTTGCAAGTGCGGTCGCTGCAATATCATCTTTCCTATGCTTACATCAGGTCTTTGACAGCACGGCCTTACTGCCTCTCTTCTTGAAGGTTCCAGTTGTAAACAGGCAAGAAGTCTTACTTTTTGGGGGTGGGGACTTGATCCCCCGGCGCAACTTCGTCTCTGTGGCAGAATAATCCATTGCTGATAATCAGAGCTCTCCTGTATTTAACTTGTATTTTGCTTAATTGCATGGCTTAAAAAGACTTTAGTATTATATTGTGGCTCTGGAGATAGAGGAGAAATCCTTTTTCACAAGCTTCTTACTCAATCGTCTATTAGTCAATTAAAGAAAGGCGTTATACAAGTTTTGTAAGAGATTACCTCTAGTAACAGTCGGCTCAAAGTTACAGTTAGAGAATGAATTCATTACCATCATGTATTTCTTGTTCTATGAAGAGGAGGTAAAAGGTCTCTCATATTAAAAGTTTGCGGCCCCTAGAAGGTAAGGTGTTTCATTAGGACTCATTAAAACAGTTGTTACCAAATAGGATCCACAGAGATGTTTGATGTCTGTAGCAGTCTGGCTTTTCTTCCTTTTAAAGGACTTAGATGGCCCAACTTCTCTGCTGGTATTTTTGGTACAAGTCTGCACATAATGCAAAGCTGTATCATTTCTCTCTCAGCCATTAAGTTGGTGACATTTTGACCTGTGGGAACATACAAAAGTCTTTTCCCATAGTTAGTTTCAAGATTTAAAATTGAAGAATTTGACAAAAATGGCTATAATATATATCTGTATCCCGCCCCCTTTTTTATTTTAAAGGTTTTTTTTTTGTTTTTTGACCCATGAAGTCTCAAAGGCAGTTGTAGTACACATACCTATAGGCAGGGACATGGCGTAAGTTTCATTAAATTTATCCATGCTGTTTTGGGTGACCTGTATGTTGTTAATTTGGGAAGCAACTTTAAATTCTTAAGTTAAATTATCTTACAGGTAAAAGAGATATGTTTACAAGATGTACTGTATAACACAGAAATTATAGAGAACATTTGTATATGTTAATCCCAAGGTTAATTGTTATACAGATTTTAAAGTAAAACAAATGTGAACAATTTATATTTCCATTTAATTCTTAGAATGTATTACCGTTTTTATTAAACCCTTTAAACAAATGTTGTTTAATATAGGTATTTTTTTTTAACTTTTTACTGAGCTAAAATACCATGTAAGTTGTAGATAGAGTTTGGGCAATATTGGATACTTGTTAAACTCACATCAGTTAAATATACATTAATCCGAAATATAGACCCGTGTCCCCTCTTGCCACTCCTCCAGTTCACCATTATCAGTCAGTTTGTGAAATGCAGTCTTTCTGTTTGTGTTCATTTCCATATGCAATCCCTCCCCAACAAGAAATGTATTACAACTGGTTTTATTGACGCTTAGCAATCCACAGATGAGGGATAATGTACGTCATTTGTTTTTCTGGTTCTGTGTTACTTGTGAAACTTAAACATAATATCTTCTAGCTCCAATCAATTACCTGCAAAGTTCATGATGTTGTCTTTCTTTACTGCTGCATAGAACTCCATTGTGTACATGTACCACATTTTCTCTATCCACTCGTCAGTTGAGGGGCATTTGGGTTGGTTCCAGCTTTTTGCTATTGTGAACAGAGCTGCAATAAATATAGCTGTGCATGTATTTCTGCAGTAAGATGAGTCTTGTGGGTATATACCCAGGAGTGGTATGACTGGGTGAAATGGCAAGCTCATTTAGTGTGGAGAACCCTTGGAAAACTCAAAATGAGCTTGCCATTTGACCTAGAAAGTCTTTTCTTACACCTATGTCTTGTAGGTTGTTACCAACTTTTTCTTCTATCACCTTCAAGGTTTCAGGTTTCATGTTAAGATCTTTAATCCATTTGGAGTTGATTTTTGTACAGGGTTAGAGGTAGGGGTTTAATTTTGTTCTTCTACAAATGGTGATCCAGTTTTGCCAGCACCATTTGCTGAAGATGGTATCCTTCCTCCATTGAGTTTTTTTCCCCCTTTGTGAAATATGAGGTGGCTGAAATTGTATGAGCTCAAGTTTGGATCTTTAATTTTGTTCCATTGGTCAACAGTTCTGTTTTTGTGAGGTGGTGAGTTTGTTTTTAAAATAAGTCTATGAAATAAAAGTCGATCCCCTATTTATGGGCCTTTGTCTTATATTTTATGGGCTTATCTAATCTTTTCCACCATCTGAACAGTCTCTCATCTCTTGTGCACTGTTATCTGCATTTTGGGGACTATTTACTAAAGGTTCTGAGAGTAAGCCAGATATAGGAGAAAACTGCTTTTCTGCTATCTGAGAAAACGAAAAGCCCCAGAAACACACTAATAAATCCTTTTCAAGATGATCTGTGTTTTTCACTGAATGATGTTTTTAACATTTTTCATGCAGAGAATTCCTCAGCCAAATGTTCCACTGCTGCCAGTCAAGGCTTCCCCTGTCCCCAACGTGAACACTATTCAGCTAACAACAGCCCAGTGGTATATGCATTGAGTCCCTCAGTCGAAAATTAAACTGTGAGGAGATTCTTGAGCATAGATGATTTATATAATGGAATGCACTTCCTAGTATTCTGATGCAATTTGCCTGGGATGACCCAGCCCTTGTTAATTAGGGTCTTTGGTTTTCTGGTCCTCCTGATGACTCTTCCTAGGTTATCTTTGCTGCAAGACCAGTCACAACAAATTTACTGGGGATGAAGCACAGCTATCTGACTGTGCTCATGGATTCCATGGGCTGGGATGGGAGTTCAGGCAGCCATGAGCAGAGAGGGATTCTCAGGCACCCCAGCTGGGATGATGCAATAGGCTCAGAATAGGAGGGGTGGCTAGTAACTAGAATCGCCTGAGTGGTCCATATCTGAGGTCTGGGATCCTCTGGAGGACCCATATCTTGTACGTCATCTAACTGAGGGGATCATGGGAGGCTGACCTTAGCTGGGGCTTGGACTTACCAGTGCTTCTCTATGTGGCTTGGCCTTCCTATGGTATGATATGGGATCCGCAGGATGAATATCCCAAGAATGAATGTTCCATATTTGAAATCTCAAAGAATCTTTTTCTTTGAAGCATATGGCATAGTGCAATTGGGTAGGTTTGAATCTTACTGTTTCACTGACTATCTTAAAGGATTTAGTTGTCGATTTTCTGTTTTCTTCTTCTTTATCTGGCTAATAACTTATCTGCGCTACATTTTAAAATCTTATCTCTGTAGACAGAGTCTGGTTAAAGAGAAGGTAAGCTTTTCTTTCCTGTTGTGAGATGATCTGGGGTCATCCTTCAGTATCTGCTTTGGGGACTGGTGCCAGGACCCCTGAGGATGCTAAATCTGCAGCTGCATGAGCTTCTTATGTAAATGGTAGATTCTTATATGTCCGTACCCATCAACACGTATACTTTCAATCATCTCTAGGTTATTTATAATACCTAAACAATGGAAATGCTACAAAGATACTTGTTATACTGTATTGTTTAGAGAATAATGACAAGAAAATAAATCTGTACACATTCAGAAGAGACACAATCAAAAATTTTTGTTTTCTATTCATGATTGTTTGAATCTGAAGGTGTGACCCATAGGCATAGGGGGTCAGTTATATTGGTTATTTGGGAGTAAAATAATTTTAAATTTTGCATAGAGTCCAGAAGAGAACTAGGAGAGAAAGGACCAAAACTTTGGATCCATTACTTCCTGAACTTTCCACTTTCCAGTGGTTGTAAGTCAGCAAACTTACCAGAGAGGATTTGAGCAAGGCCCAGAGACTTATCTAGGTGATATGACTAATAAAATAAAATAATGATGAATGCAAAGAGGACAAGTGGACTGGTCACAGCCATTCCCTAGGGAAAGAGGCATGCTTTGACTTCAGTAAGGTTCCTGTGGGAACACTGATGCAAGATGGAGCTCAGGACATTGGGGCTTGGTGTCCTTTCTGCTGAACTTTTCACTAGGAGAAGGGAAGATCCTGTAGGCAGAGCTTGGGCAGGGAGGCCAGAGTGAGGGAGAGCTAGAAGGAATACCTGGCTAATGCTCCTTAGCTGTGGATTACTGAGTGCAATTACCGAGTCCCTTCATACTTCTGAGGCACCACCAGGAGCACTGGCGGTTTCTGGAGCAACATGGCTCTGGCATCAAGTATGTGACTCTGCTGGCTTGAGATAGACTTATCAGTTGTAACCCCAGTAAGTCTGGGCCTTAGAATCTTCCAGTGACAATCAGAAAACCTTCAGGAAGGGGTATGATCATAACAGAAAATGTCAAGTATAGCCTGGAGTCATGTTCTGGGACCTTTAGGTTTTCATTAAGAGACTCAGTTTTATTCATTGGTGAAATAGTTTAATAACCAGAATTATTTTATTGGTTTAATAAAATTAAAGTATAGAAACTGAATAAAATGGTATTCCCATCTCTTTTTAAAATTGTTTTCTTCCATTTTCTACTCAACAAAAATCCATGCCCATTTTATAGTTCCTAACTTCCAGGGAAAATTTCAAATGCATTCCTCTCTACTTTTCCTGATTGGCAGTGGCCTTCACAAGCCCTTCTTTGGGACTACTCCTATTTCCGGAGTGAAAGTCCCCAAATATCCTAGACTAACTACTCAAAGTGCCATAATCACTTCCTCCTTTTGTCAGGGACAAGGTCACCCACTGTCTGTTTTGGTATACATCCATTAGAGCCCATATTGCTTTTATGCTCATGTCTATATAGGTAAGGCTGCAGGGTTAAGTTTGAGATCTGTCTTGATGACAATGGTGTCATACCTTCACGATACTAAAGCAAATGGTTTTCCACAGGGGAAATCAATCATAGACCACAATCACATGGGTGACCAGAAGCTGAAAATCTGATGATCAAAATGGTTAAGCCAATGGGCCCAGGTGGGTCTCTGTTTCTTGGTGCCAATTCCTGAAGAATTGCCTTGAGTTGAGCACTGCTTCACTCCAAGAGGCATGCCCTATAGTGTGGAAAATTTCCTCAGACTTCTAAATTCCCTCTGGTAGTTTTAGGTGTTTCCAGAGCTACCTATAACTGGTTGAGAGTCCACTGTGTTGATAGAACTGATGCTGATAGGATTTTAACCTCCCTCTTCCTAGTTCCTGTCTTAATGCAACTCTCATGAGACACTGAAAATTATTGATTTAGGAAGTAGTTACTGTCTTTTTTTTTTGTTGCTGCCTTTTGAGCTTTCTGAGTGATCTGAACAAGAGCTGTGTTATATACAGGTATTAAAATAACAATAGCTTAACAGATACTGCTTTGCAATATCAATAGGTAATTTCAATATTTGGGACTATTACCTGGATTCTTCTTACAAAAACAGAGCTCCAATACTGGAAAGAACAACAGAACATACACACACACACACACACACACACACACACAGAGACACACAGAGAGAGAGAGAGAGAGAGAGAGAGAGAGAGAGAGAGAGAGA